>RCUC01124230.1:0-46288 GCA_003697995.1 Taxidea taxus jeffersonii | reverse complement strand
GGGGGGGGCGCTGGGACGCCGAGCCAGGGGACCTGAAGGGTATGACCATGAAACCAAGTCTTGCTTTGTTCGTGTGGGAACCACACTGAATATCCTGTTTTTGCATCCGGAGGCTGTGTGCATGTGCGCGTGTGCGCGTGTGCACGTGTGGGTGTGCACGTGTGCGTGTGCTCGCGCACACACAGGAGGGTGGATGCCCAGGACATTGACGGTGCTGCTGCAACATCCAGAAGGCGGTTGCCGAAGTTTGGGGTGAGTCATTGTCAGTGAATCAGAAACATACGACTTAAATTATCGTAAAAATCCATGTTTAGGATTTCATGAAAGCCGTCTTCGGTGAGCGGATGCTGGTCAGAGAGGAACTCGGGAAGAGCCAGGCGGAGAGCGGGGCACGGGCAGGCGCGGGGTCAGACTGGCCGCTGCGGTGTCCGCTCCTCCTTCCCACTGCGCCGCGGCCCCCTGGGGAGCGTCCGTGACCTTGTCGGCAGTTTGTGCCCGGGGCCTGGCACAGAGCCATGCCGGATGACTCCGATGTCCCCACAAGGTCAGCAATCGGTGCTGACCCTGGTGGACAGGGGACACACGGGGGCTTCTCTCGGCACGGCCTGCCTCAGAACGGACCTCCCAGTAGTGACCTGGCGTCCCACCTCCTTCCTGCTCTATTTCTTTCTCATGGGATTAAAGAGAAAGAGCTCAGCATCTGGCGACGGCTTCACCTGCCTTGTCCACCGCCACCGGCCCGGCACAAGCCCATCCCCCAGTTCACGGTGGGCACTCCATGGCCCTGCAGAGTGGCACTGTCCTGCAGATAGGAGCACGGGCTCCGCGGCAAGAAGGCCCAGCACGTGGCAGCAGGGATGGTCCCTGACCAGGGTCCCAAGCTCCAAGCCTTTGGTCCCCTCCATGGGTCACTCCGGAGTCTCATTCCCCTTCTGTGGGGCTGAAGTCTCTATCCTGACCCCAGAGGGAGAGCTCGTGAGGCCAGGCCCCCCACGCTAACTCCTTCCCAGCCACCCAAGGATGGTTTGCCACGGACAGCCCTGCTTGGCGTCCTCGGTGTCCTTGGCACACATACGTGCTTTCTCTCTGCAGGGAACGCGTGACACCCGGCCACTGTGGCCTTCCCCACTCATGCAGGTGTCCCAGAGGAACACCTGCTCCCTGTCTGATGCCCCCCAGCCTGGAACAAAGGTCCCACGAAGGCTGTGGTCATCCCCGCGCCTGAAGCCAGGATGGACGGTGCGCCTCTGGACGCTGGGCTGGCGCGGCCCAGCGCTCTTCAGGGAGGGAAGACATCAAGATGTCAGGCACGAAAATCCAGCAGAGTCACTGACAACAAGGGTGGCTTCCCCATGGTGCCCATGGTGCCCCGCTCCCTGCTTCTGTCTGGGATTCTGGGAGGACTAATTACCCCAGTATTCTCAGTAGCTGCACGTGGCCTGGAGGACCGATTCACAATATTAAGTAACTTCTATTTTCTTTTGAACTGTCGTGTGAGAGGGTGCGGTGGTTCCCGTGGCCGCAGTGGCAGGTGACCTCAGGGGCCTGGCCTCACGCAGCGGAGATCTAGCCTCTCCGGGTCTGGAAGCCAGGTGTGGGCAGGGCCCCAGGGGAGGATCCTTCCCGCTTCCTCCAGTCCACGTGTCCCTGGTTGCAGGGGTCTGTGACCTTCTCTGACTTGCAAATTCACGTGCCTGCCCTCTGCCGTGTCCTCACGTGGCCTTCTCCCTGAGGGTCTCTGTCTTCGCGTGGCCTCCTTCTAAGGACGCCCAGTGTTGGACATTGGGCCCGCCCTATCTGGGATGGCTTGGCCCTCACTTGGTGACAGGTGCAAGGACCCCTCTACCAAATAAGGTCACACACACAGGAATCAGGGTTCAGCTTTTACAGCTTTTGGGGGGGACACCGTGCAAGGCACAGGAGTGTGTCGGGCCAGAACCTGTGCCGAATGACGTCCTTACGCAGGCAGCTCGCTGGTTGTTGATGCTAGAATCGCACGGGGATTTGTTTTTTGTAAATACTTCAGTTAAAGCAAAGGAAAAATCCCCTTTTTAAGTACTTTTGTTTTACTTGTTGATATTCTTGATATACAACATCTATTTCAACTTTAATAGGGGTTTAAGATATTTTAGGAGAAAAAGTTGAGAACACAGATAAATGATCTACATTTTAATTTTTAGATGTGCTGTATTTGAATATGCCCCATCTTTCTATTATTTGTATCTGATGACATTTATTTCTAAGTCTTTACTAGTAACTGAACATGGAGTACGTGGACATCATGATTACAACACTATAACTAGCGGTCTTGTTGAAATAAAGGCAAGGAAAATGAATTTCACGATCTAAACATGTAACTTACCCATACGGACGTTGTCCTATTTTTCTGCTGCGGACACTGCCAGCCAGTGGACACAGCGGCCAGACAGGTGCGACGGTAGAATCACAATCGGTCTCTGCTGTTTTGCCATTTTGCAGTTTGAAGAGCCCCATCTCTACCCTCGGATTTTAATGCCGCTGTTTGGGAGGTGTGGCTGTGAGGAAACACCGCAGCCTCTCTGTCCAGGTTCTAGCCTTATTTTCAACGGATACTTGGACATTTGGTACAGGGAGGGCAGCGTTGCATGGAGCCCATGAGCTCAGGGACAGGCCAGCGGTGGGGCCCTGTGTGGGGGGCTGAGGAGCTCTGAGGCCCCGTCCCCCAGAGCGCCCTGGGCGAGAAGGAGGTCAACCCCAGCCTCGCACCTGCCTTAGCAGAAAGCTCTCGGAGGAATGGGGCAAACGAGGGGCAGACTCTGTGCTCACCGGAACACTTGTATTGTCAGAACCCGCCCGCCTTCTGAACCTTCCATTCATCTTCATCCCCTGGGGATGAGCTCACCAGTACTGGGTCCAGACTCCCTCCTCTCCTTCCTCCCTCTTCCCTCCCTCCTCCTTCCTCTCTCCTCTGTCCCTCCTCCCTCTCCCTCCCACTCCTTCTCTGTCCTCCCCCCATCTCCCTCTCCCTCCCTCCCTCTCCCCCTCCCTCCTTCCCTCTTACCCACCTTCTCTCTTCTCCCTCTATTTCTTTCATACGCACCATCTTTCTTTTCTTTTTTTTTTCTTTTCCTTTTTCTCTTGGAGCAGAAATGAAAGAGCAGGTCATAGAGGAGCATCTGTCTGGTGAGGACAGATGGGCACTGAGGGCTCTGACACCGTCTCTCCAGCCGTCTCGACCCATGTGGGGAAGCACAGGTTAGAAGGTGAATACGCAGGAGCAAGCTGGACTTTGATCTGCTTCCCCTCTTCTTCTGTGACATAGAGAAAGATGTCTTGCTTATGGCAGGGAAAAATATCCCCGGATTGCTAAGAAGTCACTTTTCAGCCCCTTCTTGATGCTGACACTAATGACTCAGGCCTGCAGCTCCTCTGGATCTCCTGTGTTCTCAGCGATGGCAACGTCAAGAAGGCCGAACTGGCGAACCTCTAGCCAGTCGCTGCCAGGATGCAGCCCAAACCTGGCTTCCAGAAACCCCGATGTTCTCCAGCACCATCTCCTCTCGGAAGCTGGGGCTTGGTCCAGCTGCACATGGAGACCCAGGGGCTTTCGGAAAGCACGGCTGCCCCATCCACAGTGGGGCCTGATGGGCCGCACTGATGTCCTGTCCCCGCCCCGGTGGTTCTAGTCTGCATCCGAGGTGGAAAACTTGGACCGAAATTATGCATGTCCAACACGACCGATATCACCCCAAGAGGGTAAAATTGGCTCTCGGGGAACCAAACATCTTAATTGTATGCATTAAGCATGGATACACGTACAATACGAAGACAGATCGTATATATGTGTTAGTAAATTTCACGGGTGGGGTAATTAGGTAAGAAAAAAAAGTCTGCAAAGGCTCCTTAGGTGGATAGTGATGAGAAAAGGTGGTGGCCTATGAGTTTTATCTCAAAAAAGCCATTCCATATGTTTCTAGTTTAAATACAAGTGTGTGAAAGCTGCTGGAGTAAAGGGGTCTGCCCTGGGGACCGAGATTGCCGGCTTTAGGGGCTCTCGGGGATGCTGACGGAGTCACTTTACTTAACAAATGAAACAACAGGCCCCTGGGGTCAGAAGCTGTTCCCAGGAGGACGAGGAGCACCACGGAGGCACCGGGGACAGGAGGGGCATCCGAGGGAGAGCACAGATCCAGCCCCACCTGGCCCACAGGGAGCCCTGCCGGGGACCCTACAGGCTGGTCTGGGAACTCCTGTCCCCCTTGTCTACCCTTGCAGTCTCCCTCCAGGTCCACTACACCTGCTGGGGTCCCGCCCCGCTGGCTGGGGCCCGAGACTCAGTGTGGCATGGCCCCTGAGAGCAAGGCGATCCCTGGGTCAGACCTTCCCAGGGGAGGCTGAAGTCCCCATCCCACAGCCAGGCATGGGGCGTGGGGGTGCACGGACACCCGCACCGCGAGGAAGGCGTTGATGCCCAGCGCCTGGAGCGGACCCGCCCCACCGGGCCTTCCCCAGCCGCCACGTGCCTAGGACGGCCCACCCAGCCACCTGGTCTGCCCGGCCGAAGGACGGTCCAGGAATATGCATTTTCCCGTCTGACCAAATGTCTCACGCGTCCTTCAGTGAATCTGTCAGGAGTTTTCATTATGCTGAATTTATTCTTAGATATTTTTCATTGTCATGGCTGTTATAAAAGGACTCGTTCATCCCATAGTATCTGGTGGTTTCTGTTACGTGGGGAAATTCTAGTTTTGTGAATTTACTTAATAATTGGCTTTCTTGCTAATTTACCATTTTTTATAATTCTTAAGCTGTTTCTTTTCATGTGTTAATGTTTACACTTTTATCACAGTAAATAGTGTACATTTTCCCCCTTTTCTGAGGTAATGACCCCCAGACTTGGGTAATACTGTTTTTTTTTTTTTTTTTTCTCTGCCTTTCCCTCCAGAGTTCATTTACTTAACAAAACCCTTTGTCCGTCTCTAGATCATCCTTCCTGTGGTTCTAATTTCCAACTGGTTTCTCCACTTAGATATGTGTTTCTACCTTCTAGTCATTAAATAAATTCACTTTCCTCCCACACTGGGCTCCCTAGGGGCCTCATCGGACTGTGCTGGAGGCCTGCCCCTCCCCCAGTCACCGGCAACCTCCTTTCCTTTGGTCTAGCTGAACCCCACCTTCCTACAGCCCCGCCACCCCCGCCCCGCCGCTCCGGCCACCCCCAGAGACCACGCTTCAACGGGGACACCCTATGCTCCTGGCCTTTACCACTTCTGTAGAGTTCTGGCCCTTCCATGTAAATGTTTGGATGCATTTTTCCGGCCACAGTGTAAGCCCCCCAGTGGGACGGGAAGCAGGTAGGGCGTATTCTCTGTGCGGCACACATGGTTGTCTCCTCAAAGAGGAGTCGTGTTGCGTTCAATAAACACTTATTAGGTACATAGGCTGGGCCAAGCCCGGGGACTGAGCTGCCCATAGACACACCTCAAGGTTGAACCTAACCTAGCAGAATCTAGAACCTTCTCTCCATGCAAGCCCGTTGTATACTGTTCATTTACTTATTTATTTTAAGATTTTAGTTATCGATTTATTGGAGATCGAGAGAAGAGAGGCAGGAGGAGGAGAGGGAGAGAGACAAGCAGATTCCATGTGAAGCACAGAGCCTGGCACGGAGCTCCACCTCACGGTGCTGAGGTCAGGACCCGAGCCGAAATGGAACGCTGGACGCTTCTCCGTCTGAGCCCCCCAGGTGCCCCTGCAGTGTTTACTTCTCTCTCCTCGATGGCATTTGGGCGCATTCTAACAACCAACCCAGGATGTGCGACTATGATCTTCCCAGCTGTGCAGGGTTCTGGTGTTGGGGAGCCCGTCTCCTCCATTTAACCCCCGACACCCCTCAGGTCACCTTCTTCCCAGAGATGCCCTGAGGATGAGTTAGGTGCCAGCAGAATATTCTGAGGGAGACACTGCGGAAACCTGCCCTACCTGGCTAGAAATGCTGCTGAGCACATTTTAAATGCATGACCACCTGATCCCCTCTGGGAGCTCTGTCCTGCTTCTGCCTAGGGACCCCACGAAGCTCAGCCTTTTCAAAAGCAGGGGAAGGAAACAATGGAAACAATGGCAGGTGCCCTGGTTTATGAATGGCCATATTATTCTTTGGAGGCAGCCCTGGAGCGGATCCCTGTGAAGCTGCTGACTCGACATGACTTAACTAGGCGAGATCGACGGTCCTGGAGCCCCGAGTGCTGGGGCTGGCATTCCCGGGGGTGCCCGTCCCCTGCAGGGGATGTCGGTCCCACTTTGGGTGACTGATGGTCTTCTAATGATCACCCAGAGTGAAGAAGTTCCTGAGGGCACAGGGTAAACACAAGGACAAGCCAATGTGGCCCTGGCCGGCTGAAGAAAAAAAACGGGCGTCCCCCATCCCGGCGGCTAGACGCTCACCGGGCCTGCTTTAGGTGCCCAGATGGCAGGCTGCTGTCCCCCAAAGGAGCAGCCCCCCAGGTCATTAGCAATTCCATATGAGAAGCTGTTCGTTTTTAAGGGGATGGATTAAAAGCAGCACGTCTCTCATCTAGCATCCCTGGGAGATCTGACCCCAGCCCCACGCCATGCAATCAGCATTCCAGGCGGAGGCCCCCTGAGCACTGTCCGCACTCAGCTGCCGGCAGGGTTCTGTCGCCGGTCCTGACAGGGCAGCGGCCCAGAGGAGCAGGACACCCAGCGAGCGGGGTGTGACCAGCTGTTGTGGCCGCCTGCCAGGACCCCCACCTGCACGAGCCCTCCCCGCCGGTCAGGCGGGCCCCAGTCCCCCTCCCCGTGCTGGGCAGAGTGGACACATGGACTCAGCGCCGGCCCCGTGCCGCTGCTTGTAAGGGACAGTCCTCACACAGAACTGAGGCGTTGGTCTCCCCCTTGCTGTCTGATGCCATCAACGATTCAGGTCTGCCAGAGGGACGGTGCCCAGTATGGCTTCCCAGGAGGCTTGGGGAAGGGGGTCGGGACACGTGTGCGTGGGGAGGCTGCCCTTTCTCCTGCAGCACTAGGCGTGGACGCGAACACAAGTGTGGGAACACTGTAAACTCAGTGTTGGGGTGAGTCCTGCGACCTCCTCACACCTTGCTGCTGTCCAGCTTGCTGGTGTAAGGGCATCCTTCCTTCAGGCCACACCGTCTTGATTCTGACCTCGTATCTGGTCCCGCTAGTGCAGCCAGATCCTACCCGGTGGGACAGAGAGCTGGGCGGCAGGTCAGCCACAGCCCCTGGCTGAGCACCATCCTCCAGCCGCAGGGGCTGTCCGGGACTCTCTGCAGCCCTTCCCCAGAAACGCTGTCATCCTGCAGACCCATCTCTGGCCCTGTTCGGAGAGGAAACAGCCCTTAGCCTCATGCAGGAGGCAGGCCCCATCTCGCCTGAAGTGAGGCACAGAAGGCCAGAGGTCTAGGATGACACCATCAGCCCAATAACAAAGCTTCCTTCTCCCAACCCTGGGGGAGTCCACCAGTTCTCCCTGCTGGTACAATCTGTGTGTGCCCCTCTGCGGACGGAAGCCACAGGACCGGTCCCCTGCGGCTTTGGCCCGGGATTCCCATGAAGCATGCCGTGCCGCGAGAACATTCCAAAGTGCATCACACCTGACTCCTTGCTGGGGACTCTGAGGCCCCTGCCCCTCCGGGTCAGTCGGGAACCAAGTCAGCGATTGTGTTGTCCAAACGTAAAGGTAACGTCGCAACCATGTGCCAAAGTGACTCTCGTCAGCGGGAGCGCGTTACAAGGTAGGGTATGTACGTAAGGCTACCGAGAAGTCAAGAATGGTGCAATAGTCCAACGGGATGCTAAAAACGCTTGCTGGCTTGAGTCCTGCCACTGCACTGAGTGGACTTGACCGTGGCTATTTTCAATGTGCTTGCTCCCCTAGAAAGGCCTCACGAGGTATGGACACAGGAATGCCAGGGCACCCCTGCAGGCCGGTGCGTCCCCACCAAGGCTGGCAGAGTGTCGGGTGGGGGAAGGCGGTGAGAAGGGTGGGTCCTGCCCAAACCGGGGAATAGACATTCTCAGGAACCTCCAGCTTTGCTTTCTACCTCCTTCCCCTCCCGTTCCAGGGTTCGTCCCCCATCACCGGGGCCTCTCACCCCTGCCAGGGGGACCTGCTGGGACCTTTGCCCGCTGTGGTCCCCTCATCCTGGGCCCCAGGGTGCACTCAGGCCTCAGCTTCCCTGCTGAGTGAATCTGATCTGCACCCGTTTTAGCCCCAGAGGAGGTGGAAGGAGGACCGTGCAGTGAGGCTCCTTGAAAATGCACCACACGAAGGTCAAGGTCGGTGATGTGTACTCAGGTTTAAAAAAAGAGGCGGCTGACCCTCTTTGAGACCTGCTCACGATGATGAGGACAGCCTTCCCGTTACTGAAGCTCTCTCAGAATCCCGTCTTTGTGGCGAAGGGGGTCTTTGTCTCAGTTGTCCCTCCAGATCTAAAGTTCAACCTACAGTCCTCACAGTAACTTCTATTTTCACACCCTGTGACATCCCTGTCCTCCAGGTCCCCTTCCCAGAGGGAAGCGGGCATGTGAAAAGCCAGGCAGACCCATGTCCCTCACACTGAACGGGATGGCTCTGTTACGGGATGGGACCTGCTCAGCCCCGGGCGTGGAGACCGGCCCCGCCAACCTGGCCCAGCACCGTAAATAAGTGAGAGCTTTGTGCGGCAGGGAACACATGCACAATCACCTCCGTTTCCTCCAGAGGCCAAGCTCGCTGTGAGCAGGAGCCTCCTGCGTCTTGTGTGGGAATGGGGCCGGCAGGCTGTGGCACCGGGCTGGATTCAGGGAATGGGGCCGGGGCGTAACATAGTCACAGCGCGAAGGCGCAGAAGGTCCGCACCCTTTGGCAGGCACGTGCCTCCACAGAGTGCTTTCCTTGTCAGCGTTTACGTCCAGCCTTCCAGAGAGTTCCAGGCCTCAGTGGGGCAGCAGGGGGATAAACAACCAGAATCATTTGGCTCAGGGGCCTGATGAGGTTGGACGCTGAGAAACAGCATGTGAGGCGCTGGGCAAGGCGAGTCCGTGAGCGCGGGCGGCGGTGGTTCTCCGGAGCAGGGCACGGAGCAGGGACCCAGTCACCCGCAGGGATGGCCGCTGTCTCAGGGGTCACAGCCACCAGCTCCCTCTGGAAGATGACACACAGAAGCCAGGGGACACTGGCAAGCAGAAGGCCATCATTTCACAGGAGCCGACTACCGAGTCCAGTTTGCGCGGGAAGATGTGGGCTCTGCTCTGCAGACGGGACACCCTCAGGGGATTGACAGGTGTTGGTCTGCCAGCCCCCAGTCGTCCCCTCATTGGGACAGCGGAGGTGGGTGCTGGGGGAGGTGGAGAATGGCACTTGGTTCCTGGACTCCTGGAAGGAAAGACCCCAAGTGCATTCCTATACCAGGGAGCTGATGCCCCTGCAGCTCTGGGGCCAGAGGTCTGACCCCGAGGCGTGGGCAGGGCTGCACTCCCTCCAAAGCCTCCAGGGGAGGGTCCTTCCCACCCCTTCCGGCTCCTGGGGTCCTAGGGAGCTCCTGGCCTCGTGGCTACATGGCTCTGATGTCAGATGTGTGCCTCTGCTCTACTGTGACACAGAGGGACCTGTGTATCCCTCGCCATGACACACGGGGACAGAGGGTGTCATCACCTGTCCTTCAGGACTGTTACTTACATGTGACCTTCTCGGCCACGACCCTCTAATTCCACATTTGAATACTCCAGATACGGGGATCTAAACTCCACTCTGTTGACCCCAGCTCATGATCCTAAATTAATTTTATCCACAAGGACTATTTTCCCAACTGAAGTCACATTTGAGGTTCCTACTGGGCTTGGGACATAAATGTCTATGGAGTTTGGGCCCATTTTCAATTATTTGTGAATTACAGGGCAAGAATTCCTACACTCAGCATATGAATGCCTGCCCCTGAGTGTACGAGAGGTACAGACCAGCCAGAGCTCACAGAGAAAGAGCACTGGCATGTGGCAGGGAGGACCGGGTCCACACAGAAGGAAGGTGGGCTCACTCAATGTCTCCTGGGCCCGTCTGAGTCTGTGAGTCCTCCAGTATTTTGTACCCCAGCTCTTTCTGCAGGGCGTCCCAGAGGCACATGTGGTGAGGGTGTGGGGTCTCCAGGAAGCGTCCAGACCCTTTGCTGAGGGCAAGCAGGTGTGCCGTGCGTCTGAGTAGCTGTGGTCTGCTCTAGTGTTTTAAGCCGTAGGTGTGCTGCATCTGGGGCTTACTCTGAGTGACCTGAATGAGCTGACTTAGAAGCTGTGGGACATCACAGGACCCACACGGCTTATCAAAGGCAAATCAGAGTCTCCTGGGAGAGAATAAGGCCAGGGATGGGATGCCAGGCAAGCTTGGGAGCTCCCAGGGTAAGAGAGTGTTAAGGCTGGGAGGCCTCCAGCCGGCAGAGGTTAGGGGTTGGCATTGTCAGCAAGACAGCACTGGAAATTAATCAATACTCAGCCCATGCAAGGTCTGCACAGGTCCCCACAAAGCCCTGGAGAGGACTTGGGGGGATGGTTGGGTGGGGGGAGACTGTGGAAGAAAACAAGCAAGGGCTACAAAATGAGATGGGTTTTAGTGACAAGATATTTAATTGACCTTATTGTCCTCCAATTTATCATGATGCAAGTCAAGCATTTTCAGAACGATTAAGAGGGAATCAAGTACATCAAGGATGTGTTGTTCCCTACTCTCCTCTGTGTGTGTCACTCGTGCAAAGACACAGGGAGAGAAAGACATGAGCGTGCACAGAGTCCATAATGGGGAGCAAACTAAGAATCTGGTTTGATAGATCATCCATGGATAGATAACTGATCCATGTTATCAGGCTCGAAGGGGAAGGTTCAGGAATCCCGGAAGTCCTCATTTTGTGGGTGTCAACCAATTTTCCTTTCCCAAAGAGTTTTAGCTAGATACAATTTCAGGACTTCTATTTCTCTTTGCAAAGTATGATACATATCTTCAGTGGAGTGATGGTTAGGGATCATCAGTATCTGTGCTTCATTGTGTATTTTTTGTAAACATTTTACTACTAATGTGCACTTCCCAGAGTAACGGAATATATTGGAATTCAATGGATGGTGTCTGTGAAGCCAGGAGACAGAAGAAGAATGTTCTAGATGAACAACACACAGTTCTCCAAAGGGCCCCTCTGCTCATGCAGGAAGACGTGTCGGCCACCCATCCAACAGGGACTGGCTGCTTGAGAGTACCGTCATGCTCCCGTCCCTCTCCGTTTCCAGCACTACTGCAGAAGACTTTCACATCTCTCCATAAAGCTGACCTCATCTCTAAAAACTTTAAAACTGACTGGGAAAGTGTTTATCAGCACAAATACGGGCAATAAAATATCTAAGTCTGACTAATTGATGAGCTGCGAAGCTCATTCACTATGAAATCGTGATGGAGCGTAATGTGTGTTTGGAGTTCAAGTGTGTAACATGTTCTGGGACCTGAGTTAGAAGCCTCCAAGTGGGTCTGTTACTTTGAACCTGCTAGTGTCTCTCCACACTGCTCTTCCTAAAGTCAGCACTAAGTTGAGCCCATTTTTCTCAGTAATGTTTATTTTGGGAGAAAAAACGAACACTTGTAACTCAATTGCTCCCGGATCAGAGTTCTTACAATCGAACAAGAATTACTTCGTGTGTAGCAAACACACCCAAAGTCAATGTCACGAAAAAAACATTTCATGTTCCTTTAAGGATTGACTATTAGCCAAAAAATGTCTTTTGAATAACATGCTTCCAGGCGGCGAAGTTTGGGCTCTAACACGGATGCATTTTTAAAGCAAGACAGGTGTCTCATGCATGTGTACAAGGGGCTGTCTTTGTGGGGGAGCCTTCGTGAAGCTCTCCCAGAAGAGCCTGGAGGGGCTGAGTTCACCCCAAGGGGAGGGGGGAGTTTTCTCCCCAAGTCACCCACCTTCTCCTCTCCCAGGGGTCCCTGCAGCTCTGGGGCTCTTTCCAATGGACAAGGATTTTCTTCCTACCTTCCGTGATCTCAGCAGCAACTGTTCAGTATGATGGATTCTGAAACCACCTGCTCACATGACCTCAGAGTCCCTTGCCTGTTCTTGTCCCAAGAGTGAAGTAGAGGTCTCCTTGGATTTCTGTATGGAGATAAACCAGAGCAATGCTGCTGCTGAGGGTGGTCTTTATGTTTCAATTGCTCTGGGCCATGGGGTGCCCTGATATTTAGTCAAGCCTGACTATGGGTGTGTCTTTAAGGATGTTTCTGGCTGAGTTAGCATTTGAATCTATAGACTGACTAAAACAGATTGCCCTCCCCACTGTGGGTGGGCCTCATCCAATCAGTTGAAGGTTGAGTAAGTGAAAGGCTAAGTAAGAAAGAATACTCTCTCTGACTGATTGCCTTTGAGCTTGGTCATTGATGTTCTCCTGCCTTTGGACTCAGACTTATAGCATTGGCTCTACTGGGTCTCCCATTGCAGAGGTACATCTTTGGACCTTCTGACCTCCATAATCTTGTGAACCAATTCCTTAGGACACCTCTTCGTTCCACGCTTTCTCCCTTCCTCCACCCCCTGCTCTCTCTTTCTCCTGTGATAGATGGATAGATGATAGACAGACAGACATCTCCTCTTGGTTTCGCTTCTCTGCAGAAATCTGACAAATACGTCACCCATGGCCACACTCCTCTTGGGCATAGCTGCACAGCCACTCACCAAGGTGTCCCTCCATGCAGAGCAGGCCCATGTAGCCTCAGAGAGGCACTGGCCAAAGTCCCCAAACTAGGATGGAAGGTCTCTTCGTCCTTCCTGTCACTGAGGAAGAGACCATGTTCTTGCATCTTTCGGGGGGTGTCAAATTTTTGTACATAAATCCAAGACTAAGCAGTTTGGAAAGACTTTCTAGGATCATATGGTCCTGTTCATCTCTGGAGGGAATTCTAATAGCACCAAAATGTTACAAAAACACATTAGGTATGTTCGTACCCCTGATGATGATCTTTGAGCATGACAGTTTAATACAGAAGTACTCCTTAGCCTGGAGATGTTTTCTCTCCCATTACTGGCTTTTGATCTTATTCATGTCATCTGTTTCAAGAAGAGAAATTTATAATTTTTTTTTCAAGTCTGTCCACCACTTTTAAATAGGAAAACAGCTGCCATCCCCAAAAGCTTCCCGTTGCTCATCTCTTTTAGGCATGGGTAGGTATCAGTGAGCAACACCAGTAAATTCGATAAAATAGGAGTTTACCAGCTTTCTGTGTTTACAGAGGGAAGAGAAGACCACTTTCCATCCCCGGGCCCATGGTCTCCCGGCGCTCCTGCGTTCTGCAGGCCCCAGGGAACGCACTGCCTGTCCCGGGCACCCGACAGGAAGGAGCTCCTGAGCTGTTCAGGCCGTGGCAGCGTTTTTAGTCTCGAGGCAGGCACTGTAGTCTGGATGTTAGCACATCTCCTTAATTGCATTGCCTGCATAAATTGCAAGGTGGGGTGGACAAGTAATAAGGAAAAATATGGCTTTTTTCCTTCTAAAAAAGAACCCAAATATGTAAACAGTCCATCCTGTAGGAAGAAACGTATGTGCCTTGTGTTGAAAAGGGAAACACTTTGGAGAAATGGGGGGATAGTGCAGGTGGGAGGCGCCGGTCCTCTCCTGGAGCGGACAGCCCCGAGTGGTCGGGGCCATTATTTCTTGCATTTTCAGAGCAAATGAACTTGACAGATGGCCGTGCCACCCAAACCCCCACCCACCAACTTGATTATGCAGAAAACAATACAATGGAGAAGAAATCATTACTGAAGGAACCTGGTTAGTCCACAGAGGGCCAGGGAAGGCAGAAGAATGAAATTGCAGTGGTGGAACTGAAGAGCAAGAATGCATTTAACATAAAGTGGGTTACAGCGAGGCAATCAGTCATGGCTAACGCTATTGTCTGAGCTCGCTTGCATGGTGTATGAAGTCATCTGTCATCTCCCACGGAATTTATGCTTAGTTTATAGAAGAAACTGCACAGGTTTTCCCAGGACATGTCTCAGTAGCCTTACGTAGCCCAAACCTGGGTCCACGGGAAGACAACGGTGGGCATTCTCGGTGCTCTGCTGCCGTCCACATTTGGAAGGCCACGATCCTGCCACCGTGACTCCCGGTGAGATGCTCTCAGGCCCAAACAAGGCCGTTGCAGGAAGTTCGGACACACTTCTGCGGAGAACCAGCTGCTCCTGCCGGCTTCGGGCTGAGAGGATGGAAGGCCAAAGTCCCGGCAGGGCTTCGTCAAGTTGGAAAAGGACGTTGTCTTACGTTCAGAAAGACAGATATCTCCTGTATGTGGCGGTGTATATTTTCAAGAATAGTTGAGCTCTGAAGAAATAGGCAGGGTCGTCTGTGGGACAGACGGCCAGGGATAAAGGGCTGATGCCGTACTGGCCGAACGGGGCATATCATTTCCCGGCATCCAAGCCGGTGTTTCCAAACCAACAAAGACTGCTTAGGAATAAGGCAGCTTCCCTGCTCCCCCCCTGAAAATCAGCGGGATTTTGCCACCTTTATGTATTTTCTGGCTGGAGATTCTCCCATCAGAGAGCCTCGTCCCCATCCGTCCCTGCTTCTTGAGGCCATCGCCACACTGCAGACGAAGCTCAAGCTCACCAGCCGGCAGCCGGTCCGCTCTGTGCACGGCTCACAGGTCCGTTGTCATGAGACCCGGCTCCTCCCGGTGCTGCAGTGGCTTCGGTCCTGCCCCAGCTTTGCTAGCAGATGCCTGTTCCCGAGACGGGGGCGCGTCGTGTGGGTCCGCCTCGGGAGCTGTCCTCTACCTGCACAACCTATGGATGTCGCTACGGCATCTCTCTGCTGATCCTGTCCGTCCGTGAGCGCTGTGACCTTTCGCAGGACACCCTCATACCCACAGAAAACATTCAGATGTGTAGGTGTTTCCTGATTTACCAACCTCATTTTGTACAACTTTGATGCACTTTATGACATTAATATAATTAAATGACATGTTACCTACAATGATATACATATTACAGTTCATGTATTAAAGTTACTAGGAGTGATCATTTCTTGAGTGTAATTGTATGAAAGTCGTCAAAAGCTGACCTAGGGTGGAAGTGCTTTCCGAGGCGTTGGCTCTCTGCCATTACCTGCTGTTGCCACCTTCCGATGCACCTGCAGCCAGGGGCTCCTCTCCTTCTACCCGTACCTGATGCAGGATACATATTTGGCACCACTCAACGGGGACCTGCCTGTGCGCTCTGCCAAGCCCAGAGCGAAAAGAGCATTTGTTTCGGAGTATTCGGACTTGGGAAGTCCAAGCGCAGAGTCCCTCGTTCCAGCCTCTCTACGGAACGCATTTTCCCAGATTGGAAGCCAACGAGCAGGGAATAGATCTCATTTACCTAAAGTAGCTCATACGGGCTGCCATGAAATCGCATTTGCTGGTAATTACGAGGCTCACAAGGGTTGGAGAAGGCTGCGTTCCGGTTACCCCGAGCAGAAGGGCTGCCTCTCCTGGTGCAGAATGCGGCACCGTGTTTCCCAAACAGGCACCCGACCTCGAAGCTTCGGGGACCCAGCCTCTAAAGAAGACGGTCCTGGTGGCCAACTACCTGACACGGGCAGACTCCGACCTTTGCCTCTTCTCCCTGGCAAGATGTCCCCTCAGAGCCCAGCCCGAGCCAGGAATGTGCTCACAGGGGACAGGCCCTGGTCTCTGAGAGCCCTGGCCCCTTTGAGCCGGGGCACCCCTAGCTGGGCGCGACGGAGGAGCCCAGGGGTGCAGTGGTGGTGGCCGAGAGAACCGGCGAGTCTGCGTTCTGGGACTGCCACACCCCTTTATAACGGGGAATGGCAGCCTGGCTGACATTTGGCGGCCGTCCAGTGAGACCCCTGGCTGACATCTGACCTCCAGAGCTACGGATAGGAAGACTCTTGTTTTAAGCCACTGGGGCTGCGGTCATTCGGGACAGCAGTCGCGGGACACAAACGCTTTCCCCAGACCCCTGTGTTCCTGCTCTTCGAGGGCATGTGTGGGGATGCCTTGTGATTCCAGGGAGTGGATTTGCTTTCTCACGGAGACCCTGAAAGAAATGCCTCAGGAGAAGTAACTGAGAAAGACAGAAACTTTAGGTGGGTCCCCGGCCCTCTGGGGACAGGAGTCATCTCTGGAATTCACCTGCACAGCCCCAAAGCTGCCGAGCACACGTGCACGTGGACGTTCTGACAGTGACAAGGTGTGAGCAGGCATGAGGCTCCTCCGATGTCCCCTGAGGGGTCAGCTTGAGGTGACAGTGGCCAGAACAGGTCGGTGCTGCTCTAGAGGACAGGGCCCTTCCCGTGATGTGCATCTGCAGCCAGACCGGGGCCCAGAGCTCCAGCTCCCAGCTGCGTTCCTGTCCGGGCCAGCCTCCAGGTTTGTGGGTTCGTGTCCCGTGGGTACTTGTAGGAGAGGCCCGACTCTGGCTCTCCTGAGACCGCCGGCCCATGTCAATCCCATCATAATACTGCACTCAGAACCATCCTGTCTCCCGCCCCAAGTGCCCACATGCAGAAATCCCTTTCTCTGCACACACTGTGACACATGGCACGTTCTGCCCAAGATGCTAGAGCAGAGACCCCGGGCCTCGGCTAGGACGCCTGGGGACGCGTCTGTGCCCGCACAACCTGCACAGACACACTGACGGTCTCCTCCAGGAAATACAGCGTCTGTGCCTCCGAACCTTAGGAGCTGCATGCTCCGTACCACTGACAGGCCCGTGCAGGCTTTCGTCAGCAGCAGACACTGAATCTCCCCCCACCCAGCGCAGTGACCTCTTCCTTCACGACAGGGCAAGTGAGCAAGTCAGAATCCACGACCGTGTCCTGACGGAATAAAGCTGGGGTCTGGACGGGGTTGTTCCGATGTAGTTCGGGGCACGCCCAGGTGCAGCCGCGAGTGTGACCGCAGGCGTGTCCCGCATCTTCTGACCGACTCACGTGCTGTAGCTCTTCCTGCTCTTGGCCAGGACTCACGGGGCCTTCTGGTGTGGAGATCACGGGGCTGCTGGCCGGCGGGTGTGCACAGACACCCAGAGAGGACCGCAGACCTCCTGGCCGCTTGCAAGGGCAAAGCCATGGTCCAGGTTCACACCTGAAGGTCACAGCTGGGAAGGCAGCCCAGCGGGGGTGAAAGGAATAGCGGCTGGGGAGAGCAATTTCTCGGCTCCATAACACCGGTCGCTGAGCTGCCAACCCCGGTTGGGACAGAGAACCAAGGAGTCTGATGGGTGGCGGCCTTCGCCTCTGCTCCCGGGGGCCGAGGTAAACACCTGCCACCCCTCGTCCGGGCTCATGGCACATTTGCTGCAAACCTGACTTGTTGGACCGTCAGACCTAGAAGCAAGGAGCAGGTGTGGCCTTCTGCTCAGGACGTCCTGCTGTGGGGCCTGGTGTCCCTGATTTCCATAGCTGAGGCCCATAATCCACTCAGCAGCCACAAAGGGACAAGGGAGCCGCACCTGAATCACGTAATGCCTTGGTGCCCACGGATTCCTCAGGGCAGGATAACGCCTTCCCGGTTCGATCACAGCTGCCGTCGCCTCCTGGGACCTCTGGAACTTTTAGCTCATCTCTGACTATGTGGACCACGGAAATGGGTCCAGCAAGTCAGAAACACGAGAGACCACCAGGAAGAGGAATGGGGTCCCCAGATGGCTACCGAGTGATGATTCCAAACGTCAGGGGAAGGGCTGCATCTCTATCTCCATTAGGCTCCCACTGAGAGTGACAGGGGTCCTGGATGGCAAAGCTCCCAGCCCCTTCCGGCTGTGCACCCTGCCCCACCTTCTTCTCTAGGCTGGCGGATGACAAGGGGCTCACACCTGACACTCGGTGGCCCTTAGCTCTTGATGCGCTCTGCCTGCTTCCCTCCCCATGCCCCACCTGGCATTTTCGGGGAGTGTCCAGCACCTTCACCATGAGCAGAGGCCAGACCCTATGCCTGCCAGCCCACCCCCCACCCGTGAGGCCGCACCAGTCTTGTCACCTTCCTTCCACACTGGTTGACAGAGCCCTGGTGATGCAGTCAGTGCTCAGCAAACAGCCTTTCAAACGGGGACCTTTGCTGTGCGCAGCATGGGAACGCCGCCACTGGTGCCACGATCAGGCCTGCTTCCTTCTGAGCATCAGAATCTGGAAGCTGCGGCTACTCAGGCTCACCCAGGTCATCCTGGGGCCTGGCCTGGGTATCGCTGAAGGACAAGCTAGCAGTGGGTGAGCTGGGAACCCCTGGACAGAAGCAAGGGATACTTTGCTGCAAGAAATGAAACGGACTTAAACAAATGGGAATTTACTGGAAGGCTAATGACCCTGGAGGTTCGGAGAAGAGGAGGGAGGGCTCAGGAAAAAGCCCTGCAGCTGTCACCTAGTGGAGAGGCCTCCAGCCGTGATGTTCTCCTGCTCTGTGCTCGAGACCCCCAGACCCAGCACCAAGCACGTGCTTAGCCGAGCCAAGGGCTCCCATCCACAGGGTACACCTGCTCCCTGGGCACTTTCTTCTAAGACCCCACACATCCACAGGCAGGAAGTCTACCAAGATGAGCATCGCGCTCATGGGAAGGAGAAGGAGGCTGCGTCACCCACACCGGTCCGCTATGCAGGAGTCCTGACGAGGCTGCATTCTGGACGCGTCTGAGATGGAACATTCTCCCGTCCCCAAGTCTCCAGGGCCGGTTTTGTTGGGATCTGGAAGCAGATGTGTCTGTGGGTACAGGTTTCCTGCTTCCAAACTCCCCCACACTTTTGTGCTTCACAAAACTACCTTAGATACTCTGATTGGTACCTGCATAGGACACCTCGTTCTTTGTGGGGGTGATTTAACTGTGCCAGCCGTGTTAGCATCAGGAGGAAGTAACGGCATGAGACCTCTGTGGGGCACGGACGTGAAAGTGTAATGGGCGATCCAGGCTGATGCGGGGAGAGGGGAGAGCCAGCCTGTGAGGCTTGTCGTCCATAGGAGAATCTCGCAGCGATCTTCGAAGTGGAGGTTTAGCTCCGCTCAGGAGAATGTGCAGTTTAAGAACAATCTTGCATCGGCAGGAAACGGACCGGATGACAAAAATCTAATGCATGCATTTCTATGATTTCGTGAAGTGCATCTGCAGAGTTCAAGGCTCTGGCTTTAATTTGGAGGCAGCTCCCTGATGGTATCAGTGAGAATGACTCGAAATAACGTCCCGTGTCAGGACCGTGAGGCTGAACGTCCACGCTTGATCAAAGAGCAAAGGGAACAAAGAGCAAAGGTCGATGGAGGGATCCTAGACTCAGTCCTGATTTCCCACAGTTCACAGAGACCCGAACTGAGGCATGCGGGAGTCCTCCCCACAGCTCCTCCGTGGCGAGCGGCTGAAGGAGGCAGCCGGCACTGCTGGGCGCGGAAGGCCTGTGGGCCACACTCGGGCTGCAGACTTGGGGCCGAGGTGAGGGTGAGAAGATGTGCACCGCGGGGTGCCCTAGCAGAGCTCCCCCCAAGCCCAGCCGGAGACACAGGACTCTCCCCTGCATGATTCTTTCTGGGGTGCTCTCGGGGGAAGAGGCGGGGCGGGGGGAGAGAGAAACGGTACGGATCCCGCAGGGAGCCCTGACGCACACTTGCTCCCCAGGAGAGCACATTAGAAGGGGGCCGGCCTCTTGCACCTGCCGTATGGGTCCGTCTCTGGCCAAGGTCGGCCCTGGAGGAGGGGCACGGACATGGGAGAGGTGGATCTGGTTACCAGGAGAGGGGTCTTGACCGTCAGGGGGAGTGGGCCGGGAACCCACAGCATCGGGCACAGCTCTAGCTACCCCTTCATCTCCCTCCCCACTCTACCCTCTGTTTTTACCAAGGATTTGGTGTGGAATGATTTTAGAGTCACAGGGTGCAGAGAACTCCATGTTCCCAGCACCGTCTGCCCCGTTTCCCATCTTCCCTCCTCCGCACCCGCTGCCCCTTCCTGCGGCAGTCATTCGGGGTGTAAAGGGCGGGAGACAGACGTTGGGACGTAAGCCCAGGTTCATCTTGTCCCCTTGCACAGAGGACTGACAAAGCTCATCTCGCAGGGACAGGGCTGTCCACGCAGTTCACGCGACCTCGCGTTCCTTCAGCTGCAGAGTCTGACCCACCGCGTCGTTGGACACTACAGACCAGCTGCCCGGTGTCGGTAAGGTCAGCGGGTACCTGGCCAGCACCCTTTAGGGGTTGTGCGTGTGCCTGGGGGTGGGAGGGAGAGTTCCTGGAGTCACCGTGGCTTTCTCCACCTGTCCTGCCCCTGTCGGCTCTGCCCTGTGAGTGAGGACCTTCCCACTAGTGGACACAGGACTTCCCTCTGGGAGCGTTCTTCCTGGTGTAGGAAACTGCCAAGCCATAGGACGAGCCGGTGGAGAAAGGATTTCACTCCCTTCACTCTGCCCCTCTTCCTGTCTGTGACCCTGCCCTCCGGTTCGTCTGGGGGTCTTCGCACTCCCACTGCGCGGGCTTCCTTCCCCCAGTGCACACGATTGCCGCCCTCTGCCACGCTTTCCACTGGCCTCACACGCATCCCAGGCTGTGGAGATGGCGGTCCTACAGCCGTCTCAGTGGGCTCTGGGCCCTTCCCCTCCCTGGGGACAACACCATGATGTCACCCTGAGATGCAGGGACCTCACGTCCCCCGCACCTGTGCTCGCTATGAGCTCCCCTTCCACTGACTTCAGATTTTCTGGACACTTCTTTTCCCCCCTGGATTTTCTTGGACACCGTTCCTGAGGTCCCACCTCTCCCGAGAAGCAGCCTTATCTTCTCAGCGATGTCAGCCACCAGCTGGGATCCCTCCCCACCCGTGTCAGCGTGGAAATCCTCAGTCTGCTGGCTTCGCCCCCTCCCAGCTGGGCTCCGGTGCTCTCCCATGCCTCGGACATGACCTGAGGGCACCATGTTTTTGGCTAAACATACAGCATCTCAGTGAAGCATCAGTGGCAGTGACCTGGGTCATCATCCCTGCTGGCCACACGGGACTGAGGCAGGGACAGATGGTGCAGGCCCCCGTCCACACACGTTCCCCATGCAGGGGCGTCCAGGGCAGCATGAGGTGGGGCACGGAGGGGTGCTGCCAGTGTGGGGAGCCCCTCACCTGCAGGGGACACAGGCTGGGTCATTTGAGGTCAGCACAGATGGGCTTTGCTCACCAGCCTGCCTTTGGTCCAAGCCCCAGAGCCACCCATGGCCTGTGACCAGGAATGGGTCACCTTGGCTCCATGACAGGGATGTGGGGGCAGTTGCCGCTCTGAGACCCGGCCGCCGTCCTGACCGTGTACGGGGCCATCTGCGCCCAACGCCAGGCCCACCCTGTGGTCTCTGGGCTCGGGGCGGGGGCAGGGGCGGGGGCAGGGCCCTCCCCCCCCCCCCCCCCCCCCCCCCACTGGCTCCCCCGCTGAGGGGCAGACATCCCTGCCATGCTCTGTGGTGCCGTCATCTGGCTTCCGTGGAGCGGGCGCATCCTGCTGTCGCAGACCCGCCGCAGTGTCCATGTGTGGAGCTGGCTGCCACGTCAGCTCCTGGGACTCCACGACGGGTCCCCTCAGCCCCAGGGACTCAGATAGAAGCGTATGTGCTCTGACCCCCTGGAGCCCGCATGGCTGCACAGGGTGGCTGGGACCGTGCTGCCCCAGATGCCCCGGGGTTCCCCCCACCCTGGCTCCCGAACCCCAGTCCCTGTCTCTGTCCCACACTAATTCCCTCCCATCCTGCGGGCCAGCTCCTCCTCCCTGCCTCCTCCCTGGATTGGTGAGGCCTGAGCCCTGCCCCCAAAGCGTCCGTGTTGACCCTGTAAGTCCCGTGTGACTGAGTTTGGAGATGGGGTCTTCAGGCAGTAACTGGGCCTAAATGGGGTCATCTGGCTGGGGCTTACAGCCACGGGTCCACGGTCCTAGGAGAGAAGTAGGATCCCCCTCCCTCCTTCCTTCCCTCTCTCTGTGCCCCCTTCTCTGTCTGTGTCCTTCTCTCCGCCCCCCACACCTCCACGCACCAGGGAAAGGCCAGGTCAGGACCTGATGAGGAGGGAGCCCTCGATAAGCCAGGCATTGGGGCCTCTGCAGGACCCAAACTGATTTTGGTCATCCGGCCTTCAGACCTGGGGCAACAAGATGTGTTGCTGAGGCCCTGGGCGGTGGTGCTGCATTCTGCTGCCCAGCTGCGGGCACAGGCCCTTGCACCGGCTGGCTCTATGGCCAGCCCCTTCCAGGACGTCTGGTCTCCAGAACCTCAACCAGACCTGAGAAGACCTTTCTCAAATACCATCACACTGGGGTTCTGGGTGACACACCCTATGGGGAGCCACCATGCAGCCTGCTCCCCTTGCGAGGAACAGGAGGTCTCCTGACGTTTGGGGAAGGAGAGCTCGCACACGCGGCCACACTGGACTGAAGGGCTGCCCCGGACCCTGGAACCCAGTCCTTGCTGAGTTCCTTGTGTGTAAGGGGCCTGGCTCTGGAGGGTGCCCAGTGTGGTGGGGTTCGTGTCCCCCACAGTGCACCTGAGGGGCTCTCACGGGCCTGGGGTGAGAGCACGGAGGGTCCACTGCAGGACATCCCATCAGCGCCACCGCCAGGCCCTTGAGCTGCAGGGAACCAGAGTGTCCCACTGGTTGGGTGACCGTAGGGAGGACTTGTGCCTTGGGCCCCGCACGACGCCCATGGCAGGTGCTGGCTGGACTCAGCGTCCTCATCTTCATCCCGGTTCAAGCAGGAGGGAATCCACAGTGACTGCCCCTCCATGGCCTCAGACCAGCACACACACAGACAAGCTGGATGCTCTGAAGACGATGGTTTCGACTGGTTTTCCGTTTTACATTTCGAACATCTCCTTGCCTTAGGCGGGAGCTTTGTGTCCTTCCCCGACAGGGTCCAGGTATGCTTTGGTCAGTCAGATCCCCCATGAGAACTCCCAGATGGCCTAGGGAACGTTGCGTGAGCATCAAACTTCTTGGGGCCTCACAGTGTCCCCAGCCAAAGGTGTATCAGAGGAAACATTCATTATCCTTAAGACATAACATCTCCAAATGCACAAGAAGCTCAGCACGCCTGGGGTTAATGAGCAACGTCCACTCTGAGCGCCGTGCTGAACGCAGCCACTCCATACACTCCGCTTCGCCGAGGATGCCCCCGAGAGACACCAGCACCAGGAGGCTGGCGCACCATGTCTCCAAGGACAGCCCAGCTTCCTGGCAGCCCTCCGGACACCTGCGGCTGCACTGGCTCCCGGAGGACAGAGACCCTCCCGCGCCTTCTATGACAACTCATTTTTAAACTTCTCGTGCTTAGAACAAGAACGACACAACACGGGACGTAGACATGTTGGTGGGGTGAAGTCATGAGTCTGTGCAGCGAGGAGCGACAAGGACGAGGCTGTGCAGGAACACAGGGGCCGGGATTTCTGGACGCAGCAGAAGAATGAAAACCAGGGTGGTCGGATCAACGCTCATCCCACCCGAGAGATGACGGGCCCCAGAGCAGGAAGGTGGCCTCCCAAAGGGACGTGGTCACCATGTGCGGCAGGGGGCCACATGGGAGGATGCAAGCGGGGAGGCCCTGCGGGGAACCCACAAGGTGTCCAATGAGCTCTTCGGCTCAGGGCTGACTCACCCTCACCAGAAGAGGTCCCTTCTTTGTGAGTTGGCCCCACCATTATCCCAGTCCTTCTGCTGGGCTCCTTGCTCGCTCTCATCTGCTGGGGAAAGAGAAGCAGCACCCCACCTAGAGGGACCTCCCCTCTCTTGATGGGGCCTCGGTGTCAGCACACAGGGACACGTCCGTCCAGACTCCCAGGTGGCACTGAGCAGGGAGAGCCGTGCCCAGGCTGGGAGGACTCCCTTCTCTCTGTTCCTGGGAGCACGGAGGAGGGAATCAGGTCGATGCTGGCCAGGATGGCGCAGAAGGGGCTGAAAGCGCCGTGGGAACCCGAGACCTGCTGCTCACCGTGTCCCTGGGGCTTAGAGGCAGACTGAGCCGGCCAGCCTCGAGGGAAGAGCTGGAGCAAGGACACGGGCCCTCAGGACCTGCTGCCCCGCCTCCTGGACCCGTGGCTTCACAGCTCACACCCTCTGTGCCCTCAGCCCCATGACGGGTGCGGTCCCTGTGCGCCCTGCTCTCCCCGACCGCATTCTGTGCAGGCCCGGCCGGGCCGCGGGTCAGACGGGGGCAGCCTGGCGGGCTCAGGGCAGGTCCCGCACACGCCCCATGCTGCACGCGGTGGCCGGGCCTGCGGGTCAGTAATGCCGTCTTCTCGCATCCAGGGGGCACTTCAGTGAGGAGTGGGGGACAGCGCCATCAGCATAACTTTTTAAAATGGTGACATAAGTATCTATCATTTCACTATATATGAATTTTTTAATATTTCCAATAGAGATGATGCTGAATGTGGAATTTCACGAGATGTGATTCCACTTAGCCCGGGGGCCTTTTGATTCCTCCAACGTCTTTTATCAGGTTTCATCAGCTTTATTGGAGGACGGGTGGAGATTTGTCAAGCACTCAGCGGTGCCATCGGTCTCCGGCACGGTCTCTGCAGCAGACTGCCGCGCGGGGGGCTGGATTTGGGGAGCCCCTAGAACGCTCCGTCCCCGGAAAGACATATGGGTAACGCAGGAGGAAAACGCTTCGTTACATACGTAGCCCCTGACCCGGGCAGGCGGCAGGGCGGGAGGGAGGCAGGCAGAGCCGCTACAACACGGACCCGATCCGTGACGCGACTGTTCCCGCAGGAAGGAGGCCGAGAAGGAGGGGATGCTCCTTGAGGGCGCCCACGTAAGACGGACGGAGCTCGTGTCTCGAAAGGGTCCCCGGAGAGAGATCAAGGGTGACCCCTGAACGTGGGGCGGCCGATCCATTCTGAGAGGTGGGGTGAAAACGAGGAGCCAGAAGCGAACCGGCGGGCGGGGGTTTAGGAGCCGCCTCAGGGTGTGGGTGTCGGGGGAGGCGCACTAGCGGTGAAGCCGCAGCGAGCCTCTGCATCTGGTCACTGGGGAGACCGTCCAGAGCAGCGGAGTCAAGGGGGCTCCCAGACCGGCGGCGGCGTGGGCGCCTGGGAGCCTGCGAGAGCCCCGCCCCACACACTGAAGGAGACACTCAGGGCCGGGGCTCAGGGGTGCGACCGAACAAGCCACCCAGGGGACCCCGCCCACACGCCGGATGGAGACCCAGGGCCCCGGACCCGGCGCGTGCAGGCCGTGGAGGGCCGTCCCCCGCTCCCCAGCCCGGGGATGGGGCGAGGACGGGGGTCCTTCTGAGAGCTGGTCCTCCTCCGAGGGCGGGAGGGAGGGCAGGGCTGCGCAGGGACACGCCGGCTCTGGAGGCGAGGGCACACCAGCTCCTCCGTCGGCCGCCCCCGTACGACTCAGAGGACGTTCTTCGGCAGCGGGGACGTCCCAGCCACGCGAGCCGAGTCTACGGCTTCCTCCGGAAGGTTCTGAGGACAAGAGCGTGCTGTGTGCCCGGCCGCGCGGCTCCGGTGGGCTCCCTGCCTCAGCGGCGGCCTGGAGCACGAGGCTCAGCTCCTGCCTCTGTAAATGACGAAAACTGCAATAGAGGATCTTTTCGGTGCTGTTGTCCTAGCCCAACAGGGCTGCCGTCACAGCAGCACGGACGGGGTGACAGCCCGCATTATCTTCTTTCCCGAATTCTGGAGGCCGAGGGTCCAAGATCAAGGCACCCGCTCCTTTGGGCGGGCTCTGCTGAGTCCCCTCCTGGTTCGCAGATGTCTGTCTTCTCGCTGTGGCCTCCCATGGCAGACAGGACAAGGGAGCACTAAGGGAAGGGCACAAATTCAATTTTGAGGGCTCCACTCCCAGGACCTAATCACCTCCCAAAGGCCCCAGCTGCCAACGCTGCCACCGTGGGGCTTAGGATCGTGTCCGCTGTTTCACTGGGGACACACACTCGACAGACAGCAGCCTCCCACAACCAGCAACCATGATTAAAAAGAAGAAGAAGAAAGAGATTCTCTTTGTCCAAAGGAATAAACATGATTCCTGCCCCCTGGTGTGTCCATCGGGGAGAGCCGACTTCTGCGTGTAGAGACGGAAGCCCAGGGGGGCCACCCCGCCCCGGGACAGACGGGGGCCATTGTTCCCGGACTGAGAGCTGCACCTCGGTCTGATGCCGTGCAGAGGTAAGGTCAAGGCGCCCTTGGGTTTGGGGACCCCCCACCCCCAGTCCAAACATCAGAGTGAGGACAGGAAGGAAAGCCCCCTGCAAACAGGGCTGCACAGACGGTGCAGGGCACCCTGGTGGCCGTTCCATGGCTGGCAGCAGAGACGGAGGCCCCGCTGGCACATGAGCGCCCGCCCTGCTCCCCACCATTGACTCCACGACTACCTGGAACCCAGGCCTGGTGGAAAAGCTCCGTCTCCCTTTTAACCGGTCACCGGGGGCTGCAGGCTGGCGGGAGCGACCTGCCCTCTGCTTCTCTCACTAAACCCGCACAAGGTTCACACTTGCTTCTTGTGATTGAGTCAGAAATCACTCTAAATCTACCGTGCAATTTCAGAGCAAAGAGCGGTTCAATCCGCGGGCTCAGGGCTCTGGTGCCCTCTCGGTGCGCAGCCTCTAGAGCCATCGAGCCCCCGCCCCGCCCGGCTGTGGGAGATGCTCGGCCTCTGGCCCGGCGCTCCCTGCGGTCTGCCGGCCCCGGCCCCTCCTCCGTATCTACCCGCCGCGCGTCCAGGAAAGCGAGCGCCCACCCTCTTCAGAGGTTCTCGGCTCTCTCTATTTGCTCCAGGGTTTTTAGAAAAGTAAAACCCTTCAAGGTTATGTTGGAACCTGTCCTTACGCTTCTGCTGTCCCGACTGAAGGCGGCGTCCACCATCCCCGGGCGCGGCTCTGTGCTGCTCCCACTCTGGCCGGGCCAAGCCGTGAACGTTAGGCGGCCTAGTTCGGCGTGACCGAAGTCACACACGCGCACACACACGCCGTGGGTTCTCACCTGGACTTCTTGACACATGGGGCTTCGTTTCGCATTTTTTTCTTCATTTTTAAATGCATTTATTTGGCTGCTGCTGCTGCTTCATCTTCTTCTTCAATTTTAACTTCTTTGTTTTGAAACGATCTTAGATCCCTAAGAAGCTGCAAAAACAGTAAGGAGTGTCCTGCCTCCTTCACCCAGGTCCCCACAGGTCACTGGTTAATAGTGAGAATTTCAAAACCGGGATTTGGCTTTGAGGCAATGAACCAATGGTGTGTGACGTCCCATCCCAGGTGTCAATGTCTGTGACGGTGTCACAACCGGGACGCAGGCTGGAGACAGCCCCTCAAAGCTCCCTGGCACCGCCCTCGGCAGTGGAACTCACCCCCAGGGTCTGGACAGCCTCTCCTCGGTTTTCTGTTTATCCCTGTACTGCTGTGTGATCGCAAGAATATCACGACACGCTGCTTTTTCTGATGGCCTGTTTCCTCCCGGGGTCCTTCCCCGGGGGGCCACGTAGGTGTTGTAGGAATGAAGCGTGTCGTCCTGCGTGCTGCTGACCGGTGTGCACGATCCCTAGGACTCCGGGCCTCGGGTTGTGCCTGTCGGTCCACAGAGGGTCACGTGGGCTGCTTCCGGTCCACGGCTGCTGGGAGTCCTCCCTCGAGGGCGGGCATGGGCAACCCGGGCTCATGGGTGCATTCCCCGTGCGTCACACTCGTGGTGGAGTTTCTCTCACGTCTTCGCCTACTCCCTGATCGGATCACTTGTTGCTTGACTGATGAGTTTGGAGAACTCCTGATGCTTTTTGGGTGGGTGTCCTGGCCGGTCAGTGCTGTGTGCGTGTCTTCTCCTCATTCCGCGCTTGCGCTCTTCATCAGAGAGCTGGAGTCTTCCTTTTTTTTTTTTTTTTAAGATTTTATTTATCTATTTGACAGACAGAGATCACAAGCAGGCAGAGAGGCAGGCAGAGAGAGAGGAGGAAGCAGGATCCCCGCCGAGCAGAGAGCCCGATGCGGGGCTCGATCCCAGGACCCTGGGATCATGACCTGAGCCGAAGGCAGAAGCTTTAACCCACTGAGCCACCCAGGCGCCCCTGGAATCTTCCATTTTGATCAAGTCCAGTCAGTTAAGTTATTTTTGTTTGTTTGTTTGTTTGTTGTTGTTGTTGTTTTCTTCTTTCTTTCACAAATCAGACTTTTGTCAGTCCTTGAAGGTGGATTATCTCCCATTTATTTAGATCTCCCTGATTCTTTCTTCCGGATTTCAGGTTTTTAGACACAATTCCACCCTACCAGGATGACTTCGTCGTGACTTAACCAACTACATCTGTAATCACCCTGTTCCCAAACAGGACTTCAACACACGACTTTTGTGGGTACATAATTCAAACCACAATGTATCCCCACAACTGAGATGTCTTGTCTTTCCTTTCTTCTTGTTCAAATCTGACTCCTCTTTGATTTAGAATTTTTCAAAGTGCTGCATTCTTCAGCGAGTAAACTAAAAGCTGTGTGTCTGTCTTCTAAAGCCCACCCAGCCGACCTCCCAACCACGCCTCTCATTCTCTTCCCCTTTGCGCTTCCCGTCCATAAGAAGTCATTCAACAAACAGTGGGGGTCCCCAGCTCCCAGGCACTGGGACAGTGACCCAAGGGCCAAACATGGATGCAGAGAAAGTAAATGCTCCAGTTACAAAAGTTGTGGTTATTTGCATGTTGCCTGATACAAAGATTTTGCTTTCTCTGTCTGCTTAAAGCATGAAATATGTGTAGTTCCCAAACAATCCAAACTTAGAGAACAGAAGACTCAGGAGCACTGCAAAATCAGCAAATTGCACTGGTACTCACCACGATTTATGCTAAGCCTGTATTACACTCACAAAAAATAAAAATGAGGCTTAGCAAAAAGCACAATCGAGTTGTGTACAAAAGTTAAATCCCTGAAACTTTGGGAAGAATTATCCTGCCTCCTTCCTCCTCCACAGCGCTACTAACTCTGAGCTTTCTGGGGCTGAAGGAGGCAACCTACGCATGCCTCCCAAAACTCTGCAGAAGGCACTTGGCTCACATTTACCTCATTTACCCCTTGGCTCTGAAGGCATCGGCCATGCATGGAGGGGTGACAAGACCTCCCCAGAGAAACCCGGGAATGGGACCATTTGGAAAAAGGGTCTGTGCCCGTGGGATTAGGTTAAGGATACGAGGACATCCTGGGTGATTCAGGTGGATCCTTCAGGCCGTGACGGGTGTCCTTCCAAGAGAAAGAGAGGGAGACATGAGACATGGAGAGATGCAGACCGCGAGAGGCCCCGTGATGGTGGAGGCAGAGACGGGAGCCATGGCTGTGAGCGCAGAGCCGCGGGAGTGCCCGAGGCTGGGAGAGCTGTGACAGTGGGTTGTCTCTTGAGCCCCTGGATGAATGCAGCCCTGCACGCCTGGATCTCACACGTCCAGTTTCCAGAAATGTGAGAGAACAAGCTTCCTTTGTTCGAAGGCACCCGGGTGTGGTCCTTTGTCACCCCCCTGCCAGGAAGCTAATGCGCTATGGGCGGCATCTTAGATTCATAAACCAAGATGGCATGAAAGGAATCTGTGTGGACCGAGGGCCCGTCATGCGGTCTTGACCAGTCCCCAGATGAAGTCCCGCCATGCTGCCACTGCCCCCCACCCCGGTCAGGCCCTGGGGCTTCCTGGGGAGCTTCGTGCTGCTGGGGCTTCAACAGGAGGGCTCCCACCTCCGCCCGGAGAACCGCTCCTGCCCAGCGGAGCTGGACCTGCGCAAGGAGCGCACTCGTACCCTGCGGACTCCTTGCGTGCGTGTACAGCTTGCGTTTGTACTTTTAGGAAGCCAGAACCAACAGGAACCGGAGCTTCTCCTTGGTGCTTATTTGACCCCGGAGGGATGCGTCAGGCCAGCAGAAGCCCTGGGCTCCTGGCCCCCCGAGAGCAGCGTCAAGGTGAAGGGCACAGGTGCGGGGAGAGGGAGGGACTCTGCCTTGCCGGCCGGTCTCTGCTAATGCCGCGGACACAGCACACTCAGTCACCAGGGGTGTATGTGGCTACAGGCCCCAAGGCTGGGCTGAGGCTTTACTGATGGCAGGCCATGGAGGTAGAGGGCTTCCGAGCCAGCGGGGCCCAGATGCTGGAGGGGGGCCCACAAGCTGACCAGCACAGTATTCCACCGGAGCTGGGCAGCAACCCGTGGGCCTCCCTGAAGCCTCACAGGGCTCTGGGCCTCTCCTGACCTGATCTGGAGCCAGGTAGGGGGTGAGAGGCCAGCGCACGCTCTGCTGGCTCTGGTCTGTGCATATCATCAGGGTTGGCACCGAGCGCATAAGAACGAAAACAAGGCACAGCTCGGTCCCACTAATAGGTGACGGTGTCTATTCACCTATGTGTGTGTGTCCTGCTCTAAGGACTTGGCTAAATTTAGTTAAACCACTCATAGGAAGACCCTCTGACCGGGGCGGTGCTTAGGTCTCTATGGTCAGGAAAACCTGCACCGCGCAGGGCCGTGCCGAGGGCCACCCAGCGGACCAGGGCTGGGACAGGGGCACACGGCCAGGCTGCCCAGCCTGAAGCCACACAGGCTTCCCTCACTCTAAACTGTGGCTCCTCAAGGACACTGAGGCCCGTAGGTGAGCAGAGAGATGCACAGATTTGGTGAAAGGGGAGCAAATGGTCAGTGCCTGTGAGAAAGGCATAACGTGCAGCTGGGAGCAGACAAGCGGGACGCTGGGACCCATGCCAGAGGACGTGCACGTTCCTGCAGGAAGGGTGTGCAAGCAGGGAGCAGGATGGGGAAAGCCTCACCCAGCGGGGGTCGCCTCCACGGGCCAGGGCCTCCTGAGGTCTGGGTACCAGGGGACCTGAGCATGTGTGCAAGACCAACGTCCCTCGGGATCATCCATGCTATTTTAGCTTCTTCGCCTGAGAACCAGGGAGGTGGTAGTGGGAAGCTGACCTTCCCAAGGTCAAAGCACTGGGGCGTAGGACAACATCTGGGACTTGTGAGCACCCCAGCACCCTCCCATCCACCGCTCCCATTTCCCGTGCCTACTCAGGGAGCCCGGCTCTCCCCCTCCCTGGACGCGGTCCCAAACAGGCTCTGCGGCACTCCCACAACTCTTCTCCATTTTACTCTTTGACCTCCCGGAGACACAAGGTCACAGGATCCAGTTCCCTGTATGGGATACGTTTACCTGTTGTCCCACGTCCTGCTGGATCTGTGAGCCATCAGCAGTTTTGACCTGGCTTGCTGAGCAGCTGCTGTCCTAAGCAGCTCTTGTGTCCCCCAGGAGAACGCTTGTAAAGGACACAGGGGACTCTGGACTCAGTCCTGCTGCGGCAGCTACCATGTGATCCTGCTCCCTCCCCAGACTCCAGTGGGTAGGCTCATTCCGTCCCCACGTCACAGACGCAGGAGGATGACTTGGCCATCTAACTGGAGAGCATCCGATGAGGTAGGAGCCGGTTTGCCAGGAGCCGGCCGGCTCGTACTGGCCTGGGGAGGAAGAGGCTCTCCAGCCCGGATGACCCAGGAGTCCTGTGGGGTCCTGAGCAGGCGCCAGGCCTTCCCCCAGAGGAGACGAGCACAGCCCCAAGTAAGAAGGGGCACAGCTCAGGGAGCCAAGTGTCGGCACTCCCAGATGGGCGTGTCAGGGATCGCATCTAAGATAATGAGTGCACCGGGGCCACCCAACAAGAAAGTCTGTCCTCCGGGGGAAGGAGGGAAACAGGTGGGAAGGGGACTCGCTCTGAGAACACCTGCGTTACACACCGGTATGGAATCTGCAAGACATGAACCGCGGAGCTCCCGAAACAGCCAGGTGTTAGCCCGGGTGGCCCCCTTGATCTCCAGCACTTACAGAAGTGACGAGGGCTGCTTCAGTGCAACTGAGGCCTGTCATCCTGATGTTCAGAGAAGCGGAACGTAATTGCTTACAGAATCAGTAGACTTTCGAGGGGCGCGGAGGACGCAGGTGTGTGGAGCACCTCGTGAACCCCACGGAGGCCCACTGTGGGCTGAACACAGTGCTGTGCCTCTCCGGGGATCCCCGTGCAGAAGCAGAGGGGAAGCCCGTGCTCCATCCCACGGGCCCAGCGTCAACAAGCCTAACAAAGAACCGCTTCTACTTTCATCAAAGATACTGCGGGGAGTGGCACTCTGGAAACCCTCACGGCCGCGTGTGAGGCAGGAGGCAAGGGGAGTCTTCAGTGCCCCCAGAACGCTCTTGCCGCCTGCTGGGCAGTGACTCCCGTAGCCCCAGACGCTTTGGCTCTGCTCTCCTCATCCCTGTCTCTGATCTGGATCCCAGCTTCCCACAAAGATGCCTGCATTTTCTCAGGCGTTTCAGTCTGTCTGATTCCTGCCATTTCCTGGTTTCCCCCCTTCGTTCAGTGACAGGGTCCCTCTGGTCCGAAAAGCACAGGTAAAGCACGCTTGGCTGTGCCGGCCATCAGAAGAACACCATGCACATGTACGCAGGGATGGTTTCCGCATGAACAACAGAAAGCCAGGCCAGTGGTCATCTCCCGGACAGGTACCCTGAGGTCGGGTTGCAAAGGGCTCCGGGGTCATGGTGCCGGCAGGCGGCTGGGGCGGGCTGCGGCCGACAGGAGGGGCTGACACTGTCCCCGGCTTCCCACACCCGCCCTCCATCAGGCTGCACAGGTGCGGCACGAGAATACATGGCTGTTGGGACCCGTGTCCCCGTGGTGATGAGATCATATGGGACTCCCGTTCGGTCTGTTTAGGGTGCTCTTTCCTCATAAAGAGGCTTTGGATCCGGTGTATCTGTAACACACACACCCATATTGAAATTAAAAGCAGCAGTGTATGAGTAGACTGCTCCCTTCACATAGGTAATGCTACAGAAGTGCGTCCTTAAGGAAACTCCTGTCCGTGGCGTGGTGTGGGCCCCGCTCACCTGGTCTGCGGTCTCACCACCCTCCCAGCCTCACATCTCACCTCCAGACCTGGGTCAGGTCTCCCCCAGGAGACAGACGCAATACGTGCTTTCCCGCACCGCTGGGGACAACTTGCAACCGAACTCCCTGCTCATCTAAGGAACGGGGAAAGTGCGGTCCGTTACTATAATGGAAAGCCTGGCAGCGCTGGGATGGCCCAGAGACGCAGGTGCAGGCAGGAAGGCGGGCGAGCACCTGCCCAGAGCGGGGCCGGGGTCCTGCCACCCGGCGGCCCGAGGGCAGCGGCAGCTCCCGCAGCAGAGCGCCTCTTTATGGAAAACCCTCTCAGGGACACTTCCGATGCCTGAGCTCTGCTGTTCTGACTAATTCATTTAGGTGCAATTTTCTAATTGACCCAGAGTCACAAATTACTTTCTTAAACAGAAACGACGACCCAAGAAATTCTTGCGGAAACCGTCTTTCCCTTTCCTGCCTGAATACCTCAAATGCGAATGACTCTGAGCCCCACTTGGAGCACCTTCTCATTAAACCGCCTCTGACAGAGAGAACCACCCGGCTGGGGCAGCTTCTGTTCTAGAAAGGGGCTCTGCGAGCCGAAAATGTCACACCCAGTGTGAGCGATGAACAGAGGCAGAGCTCAGAGCTGTGCAAAGGGACTCTCGAAACAGCGTCTGCAAATGACTTGGGTCCCCTGGCGTGATGAATCATGGAGTCGCAAATCCTTTTTAGCTAATTGCTATCAGCTTGCGAGATTTTCCCTTCCATGTTCAATATCAATTTTCATGGCCATAGGAGATGGCGCTTCTCCCCTGAGCCTGCTGGCGACCGGCCCATCAGACAGCAGCAGCAGCACTTAGCAGCTGAGGGGGGGCGTCACGGAATCGCAGCTGCCCCCCGCGCTGGAGGGGAGGCCGGCCCACCAACGCCACCCCGCTGATGCAGTCACGGCCGTGACCTTCCCGAAAGTCGTCCTCCCGTCTTGACAGAGGCTCCGCAGACTGTCCAAGCCCAAACCCCGCCTGGTCGGGAGCCGTTAGGCCGCCTGGGGCTGGAAGGTGCGGGGAGGTGGGGGAGCTCTGCCGACCCCAGGCGCTGCCCGGGGGCGCAGGTGATATGCATGCGGCCACCAGGATGGGGGAGTGGGATTGGCCACACGCGGGAGGGTCTCCTGCTTGAGCCCGGTCCCCACACACCCGACCGCCTGCAGAGTTTCCAGGAGCCTGTGGGCCCTCCTGCAGACGGGGCGGGGACGGGGGCAGGGCCACGACAAGCCACCACCGCATGCACGTATAGCGAGAACGCCGTGAGCACACGCGCACTGGGCCCGGAGAGCTCATCTGGGCAGCAAAGGAGGCTCCAGTGGCAGGAAGATCTGGGCTAGCTTGTCCTGATGTCCGAAGTGGCACCATCACACGGCATTAATGACGTGTGGGCTCGCTTCTGAGCCAGGAGGATAGAAAGGCCTATTTCTGGAGATGCGTCAGGAGGGACTCGGGGCAACCATGGTGCTGGGACCAGGAATTCAGCCCACAGTGCCCCGCCAGCCCTTACACTCTGCGGAGACTGCCTCGATCTTCCCCTGCGGACAACCTTGCTACGGACGAACAAGACTTTCGTGCTCTGCTGTTTTACGCCGACACTAGTGTCGGTGACTTTTGCTATTACTATCGATACTTACTGTTTGATCAGAAACAGTACTTGAAAACCAGCTGAAGACCTTTCACAGGGGGGTTGGGGGGAGCGTGCGTGGGCAGCCTCCCAGAGCTCCCTCTGCTGCCCTGCCCTGGGTAGGTGAGGGGTTCTCTGACGTCCTGGATCAAAATCAGGGGCCCAAGCCCAGCGATCCGGTCCTTGGCTGGTCACCTCTTTTTGGCAGTGTGGAATTTCCACTTAGAGACTGGAGGTTACACTTGAGGGATGAAGGTGTCCAGATCGACTAGATCAGGGAGAAGGGCTTGGAGCCGGCACTCATGGTCTGGGGCCCGTCCATGAAGCTTGCTGAGTCTTGATACCATTGTGTACAACACAGAAATAGAACTACGTGACCCTCAGGGTTGAACACAGCACGTTATCAGTCATGGTGGTTAGTTTTAATCAGCATATATCCAAATCCACATAGAAATGATTCTGCCTTCTCTGAGATGACCGCTCTCTGGACTGGGGGCGGGACACTGCCTATCCAAGCCATCTCCATTTTGGCCCTGTGTGCGAGCAGAGCTGGAAAGCAGGGGCCATGCTCCACTCTGGTGCTGGACTTCTGTGCCTCGGTGGGTACATCTGGCCTCCCAGGACGCGTTTCCTTACTTGTAAGGGATGGCCTGGAGCAGGGTCTGTCTGTTGGCATGGCTCATGAGGACCAAACAGGAGGTGGGCAGGGGCCCACTGTGACCAGTCCCTCTGTGTGCAGGGACACGCGTGACATCACGGACCCTCCTATCTCCATTAGAGGGTGCAGTGGCCCCACTTATGCCTAACAATTTCTCGTGCTTAGAACAAGAACGACAGAACATGGGACATAGATATGTTTGTGGAGTGAAGTCCTGAGTCCCGCACAGCGAGGAGCGAGGGAGACGAGGCTGTGCAGAAACACAGGGGACCAGGAGTTCTGGACGCAGCACACGAATGAACGCGAGTGTGGTCGGATCAACGCTCATCCCACCCGAGAGACGGCGGGCCCCGGAGCAGGAAGGTGGCGTCCCCAAGGATGCAGATGCAGGGGAAGGACGGTGGATGGGGGACAGCACCTCACACGCCTGGACCCCGTCCCTACTTGTGGAAATGCTCTGGGACCAGTGCTATGGAGTGGTGGCCCCAGGCGGCCAGAACCTATCCCTTTCTCAGAAGGAAGCGGCGTCCCAAGTCTGCCCACCGGCCCTAGGCCTGCTGTGGAACACAGGTAAGGACCAGAAGTGTGCGGTTGTCCCACAGCAGGCCTCGCCGTGGCTCTGAGAAAACACTCAACCAATCAAACAATTTCCTTAAACTGAATTGTCTAGGGAGAAATTCTTAGGCCGTGGAGGAGAAGCCACTAGGGTGCATCACATTTTTTGAACACATACCTAAGCCTCTCTTGCACTTTACAAAAACTCCCTGGCAGGTGGGTAAGCCGGCTTTGCATTTCCAGAGTTCTCCCACCCCTGGGCAGCGAGTCCTTGGCAGGGTCTGCCCTGCGCTCCCTTCCCTGGCCGGATGCGGCAGTTCCAAGGTGGGAGTCGTGGGACCCAGAATGTCGAGAGTTTTCTGCGTCCCCAAAGAGCCCAGCAACGGCTGCTCCCAGCGGCTCAGAGCCCCTGGGGGTTTTCTCACTTCTTTTCCAAGAAATGTAAGGACTCTCACACCCAGTTAGAAAAATCCTCTTGGGGCCCCTGGGTGGCTCAGTCGGCCAAGTGAGTCTGGTTTCAGCTCAGGTCGTGCTCTCAGGGCCGTGGGACGGAGCCCCGTGTCCACTTTGTCTTGCGGAGGCTGCTCAAGAGATTCCCTCTCGGTCTCCTCACTCCCTTCACTCTCTCCTTCTCTCAAAAACAAACAAACAAACAAATAAACCTCTCTACCGTCAGATGAGGGGAAGTAGAGAAAAGTCAGAAGAGCTGTCGGGCAATCCCTTATTTTTATTCTGCATTTGTATGTCCTGCCCCTTCCTTCCTTCCTGACCCACCCAACTCTGTCTTCCCAGCAACCTCAGACCCTCAGAATCTCCGCAGTCCTCCCTCTTGGCGTCACTCAGCCACAGTCTGTCTGCTGGGTCCCCGTCATTGGAGCAGAAGAAAGGGGCATCGGATCGTTAGGGCACCTGCGAACAGCTGCGTCTGGGAGAGGCGTGGGCCGGGCTGCGGTCCACACCACGGCGTCTATGAGGCTGGCCGCCGGGGGACTCGGGGATCGTCCTGTCTCCTCACTCCTGCCAGTCTTGTGAGGGGGAATCAAAGGCAGAACTTCAGCCACGCACCGCGGGGCACAGCCCTGCGCCCCAGCCCGTTCTACGACACTGGCCAATGTCATCGCCATCTTGCAAGTGCGGGTGTGTTTCATATTTATTAGTGTTTTAATGACATCGGCCTCTCCCCAGGTCCTCGGGGAGATCCGCGGGCTCTGGACCTTTGCCTTTGAACATCCTGGAGCCCAGCATCAAGAGAAGGTGACGAGAGCCGGGAGGACCCCCTTGGACACCGCAGCCCCCACGTCAGCCTCTGCGATTACGGCCACCTTCTAGCAGACGGTCATTGAAACGTGCGGACCACATGGGCACTGGTCCACAATGGTGCCGGCGCACACGACACACGGGCTTTCCGGGGCTGCCAGCCCGGCGCTCCCCTCTTCACCTTTTATCCTTCTCAGCATCACGACTTAATCCACTCTAATGAGGTGAGCCGCACCGCCAGAGCCCGGCGGCCACTCCGCTCCCGTCTGGCTCCGCATGGGCTTTGTAAGAAGCCGGGCAGGACGGGACTCTGCCAGCTTCCCCCAGGGGAGCCGGGGCCCCGCTCCCAAACCCCCTTCAGCGTCCGGCCTCCTCTCTGCTGGCCCGGGACGCGGGGCGCCGGACGTGGGGCCGTCACAGGCTGGGCACGGGCTCCGGGCCGCCTGCCTGCGCTTTTCCCTTCACGGCACACACGTCTGTCCAGCTTGAGGGACGCGGCCGGCGGCCACATGTCCCTGCTGACAGACAGCAGGTGCCGGCCAGCAAGCAGCGAGCTCGCGAAACCCTTTGGCCCCTTCTCCTTACCCATCTGTCCATGTCCCCGAGCTGTGAGAGCCCGTGTGCGGGTGCGGCGGCGGGGACCACGCGGATGGGACGATGTCGCTGACACACCGCCGGCCGGGCAGGGCAGGGCAGCACCCACTTCCTCCTGACGCGGCAGTGTGTTGGGTGGAGGAAACGAGGGCTGGCCTAATTGGCGAATCCCATATGTTCTCGGGGCTCCGTTGCCGAGGTCTGCAGCGCGGCGGCCACGCCGGGGCTCAGATGTCACCGAGATGCTCCTCCACCTGCCCGGCAGCCAGCCCGGCACTGTGGCAGCCTGTGCTGATAATTATCATCTCCTCGTGCAGTGACTTCACACTGCTCCGCCGTGTGTCTTGGTCCCAGAAAGCACCAGGCCCGTGTCCCTCCCCAGGTGCAGGGATGAGCCCACGGTGTGCATAGCACCCTGACTCCCAGAACTCTCCGGATGCGGGCAGTGCCGCCAGCCTTGCGTGGGCCTATCTCATATTTTTTGTAATTAATACAATATTTTGCTTTAATGGCTTTTTTCTGTTGTTGAAAGCGGGGAAAAGAAGAAAAGAGGAGCACAATGCACTGAAAGCTCACGGGATTAACCGCACGGTCTTAATAAATGTCTACACAACAAGGCAGGGAGAAAAAAATGTCGCTGTTACACGGCTTGAACCTCTCCCTTTTCTCCAGCCTTAATCTGATTTTTGCCAATTCCTTTTGATCTCTCAGGGGCAGGCAAGTCAGGTCCACCAGTACAGATGGACTAAATATGGAGATTAGCCCCTTCTCCTCCTGCCTCAGCTCCTAATACCTGATTAAGTCTAGCATCGCGCGATTGTCTCGGAGCCGGCTATCGGAGTGGCCGGGCTCAGAAGGGGGCAGGATGAAGGCCGATTTTGTAATGGATACTTATTTTATCCCAGCGCTCTAAGGAGATTAGGCCTGGGGGTGTCACATTAGCCGTGATCTCTGGGCCCCTGGCCGGCTCTGGCGGTTTTCAAACACGTCTCCTCGGCCTTAGAACAAACAGGGAGCCCGGACCCAGCGGCCCCACGTCGGGCATGAATAATCGCTCGCTGCAGACTGTTTGAAGATCACAAAGTGCTGTGTAAATTACTCCGTTTGGGCTTTAGTCGGGGTGATTGGTGGTGACTTATTGAATCTTTTCACAGTTCGGAATTAAACCTTCTCCGCCGCTAACTGCAGGCCGCAGAGAAAGGCAGCGGGCTCTGCGCTGACAGCGTTGCCCTCAGATCAAGCTCGCAGGAGTGAGGCGGGGCGAGCGGCCAGGCGGCAGGGCTGCTCTACCACGGTATGCCTATTCAGCACGGAACCTGAAATAGCTATTGAAACCCAAAAATGGAGGGGCGGGGAGGAGGAAGGGAGCTGCTTGCTTGGAATCACCCACACGTCTTTGGCACGATCTCTCGGGCAATTTTCCCACCAGCACATCCAATTTATTTTTTGTTTGTTTTCAAACATGGCACATTTCTTTAATTAGTGAGGGCAAACACGTTAGACACAGAAAGAGAAAAAAAAAGTGTAAGAATTCTGGTCGGGGAAACGATGTGATTACACCGCATTGAATCTAGGGGGCTGAGCTGGGCTGGTCGGCTCCCGTCGGAGTCACCGAGGGCAGGAGGACTTCCCGGGGTGTGGACGGCCCCGTGCCAGCGTGACCCAGCGGCATCCGAGCGGGGAGTGTCCTGCTTCTGTGTTCCAAATACGTTTGTGCCTCAGGTTTTTGAAGGTCCTGTTAACTGGCATGCTGCCCTCCCTGGTTTGATGCAGGAGGTTCCTTGGAAAAATTAATTAGCTACTATGTATTTTGTCTTTGTATCGACCTGATCTAAGTTGTTTTTGCGAAATAGTCATAAAGCCACAAACAAATTCCACAATATCTGAAGTAATGATGGAGATTTTTAATCTTGCCAGATGTGGAAACAATGTGAGAATATGGACAGTTGCTCTGAAGGGCTTTTATGGTAGAGAAGCCCGGACAGTACTGGTGTGCTTTTCCCTAGCAATCGGCTTTCTAAATATCAAGACCCTAACCCTCAGACATCTGAGCACAGAAGTATTTTTAATCACATATCATTAAGGAAAGAATCAAAGTTAGAATGTGGAAGTAAAAATGTAATTAATTACCTATTAATTATGATGCGTTAATTAAAAGGTTAGTGCGATTTCTTTGCATGCTCATTTATTTCTGATTTATTTTTCTCTTGCTGTATTTTTTTAAATAGCTATTGACTAGGCATTCATAGCAATTATGATTTTCTGAATTCACTCCTGAAAGTGTAAAGGAACGCCGCCTACCTATCTACGGAGTACCCTGCACATCCCTGGATGGAATCGCTCATTATGTAATTACTAACGTACATTTATCACCTAGTAAAGACCAAGAAAAATTGAGAAGCAAAACCTGGGTATATTGTGCTTTGTCTTAAAGTAGGATTAGTAAATGGAAAAAAAAAAAATCAATGTAAGTCTCCATGGTAAAAGTAAGTAAATTCCACGACCCTCATTAAACTCAGCCTAGTCAACCACTCGCCCCGGCATTTACCTGAATTACAGAAAGCAGAGCAATGCTTGGAAGGGTAAGCCAGCTTCAGCCTTAAACTGTCCCTCCACCATGCACTGTTCTGTGTTCACTGCAGGCCCACGGATGCCTGATAGATGTGCAAATAACAAAATGAAACATTCTAAACAAAGACGCTTTGTGCTGGGGGAATATGCACTCCTAAGAACAATCTAGATCATTGTTTTGATTCTCAACTTCATTTGGCTATAATCTATCTAAATTCAGACCAGGCTATTTCTCCCAGAAAGATTATATCCTAGTAGGAAAAACAGTATTTCTACCTATTTAATTATTGCAACATCCAAGGCATGGTGATAGGTTCTTTGGTGATACCCAGGTAAGAAGCTTCTAGAAACTTCTGACCTTTGGAGATTTACGGGTGTGTGTATGTGTTTGTGTGTGTGCGTGTGCAGGAGGAAGGTGGAGACGGACTCGTGATAGTAACAAAAACATCCTACCTTCTTACTTTCATCGTCTGTTCCAAATACTTCCCAGGTAATAACTCGATGATGTTGGGCAGTGGACCCATCACAGTCTCCATTTTACATGGTGTGAGATCCTACCAGCCAGAGCATGACAGAGCTTCGGTGGGAGCCTGTGCTGCCCGGCTCTGGGGCCCTTGGTCTTCACTACACCCCTGCCTCCTATCCTGAGGCTTTTGAATGTAGGGAGGTGGACATCCCAGAGAAGGCTTGTGGACATGGCCCTGAGGATGGGGCAACAGAGCTGGGCTGAGTTCAGGCTGCAGAGGGATCGGGGCAATGGGAGGCGGCCCACCTGCATGCGGCGGACACATGCCAGCACGTGAGCTTCACACAGCGCTAAGGCTGCACGCAAAATGAGGTAAGACTGAGTCAGTGCGACCTCGTACTGAAGGACTTGCACCCAAAATGACTGAGGCTTACACACTATTTTTTTTAACCATCACATCTCTGGGTAGCTGCACTAGGTTCATCCTGTTTGTGAAGGCTGTGTAGCTTTCTTGTGACTTGTGTTAAGTCCTTAGCATCCAACTGATATATGACCTGTCATTTGTGATGGTCTACCACAAGCACCTCTCAGCTCCAGCCCCCCGTGTAGACTTTCAGGCCAATCCAGCTCTGGGAACCCCCAGTCGGTGTGTGGGAGATGTTCCACTACCACGATGGGTGGATCACTTGGAGGTGAGCTCCTGGGTTGCTCAGAGTCCTCAGGGCTAGGAGGGGCAGGGAAACAAAGCCCTGCTTTTTGACAGGAAAGGGCATAGTGCGGAAGCAGTTTGGTTCGGTTGTCAAGGATACTGTCAGGCATCTGTGACCCAGAGCCCATGAGGACAAGACAGCAGGGTTGGCCATCTTGTTGGGCTTAAGTGTCCCTGTCATGCATAGGATTTTCTGTGACTTCCTCTTTTTTCCAATGACAATGGAATATCAGGTGCCATATCTTCCTTCAAAGGCAAACTTTGTGTGAAAGGAGCCCAGGAACACATTTCCTGCAGACGCCCCACTGCTTCAGTATGGCAGTGGGAAGCTCACTCTCAGCCAGGCATGGGAGATGTGCTGTGGCTTTTGAGAGAGAAGGGACGTGGTGAGTCCAGATTCCAGGGAAGCCTCCAAGCCCAAACTCTCCCGAAGCCAACCTCACATTGTATGCTCTTCTCACAGAAGGAAAAGGATTCAGTGTACACATTACACAAACGCAAATTATAGCTTCCTAGATAAACTCCAGATGGCTGATGATCTGATAAACGTGAGGTTAATTATCAGGCTGGATGGTCAGACTCCGATCTTGGGCCCCTAGCTTCACTGCTTTGTTGCTTTGAGGCTCTGGGCAAGTGATTGAGGTTTTGTGTGCCTCATTTCCTCATCTGTGAAATGGGAGCAATAATAGCACCCAGCTGACAAAGTGTTTTAGTGCCAGGAACAGAATGAATTCTTGTAAACATGAATGGCATCAGGCATTAGGCACCTGCCCTGTTGTCAGGCTCTAGTACAGATGATACAGACACTGTGAAAGAAGGAGAGAGACCCATGATTCATTGTTCGCACCCAGTGGTGCATGCAATATGTGCCAACCAATGAAGCATGGAACACAATATCAAAAACTAACAATGTTCTGTATGGTGACTAACATAAAACAATTAAAACAAAAAATAAATAAAATAAGATAGAAAGAAAAAGACCCTGTCATCCCAGGAGAGGGGGGCAGATGCAAAAAGTAATCAGGAGAGCAATACAAGAGAGGGTCATTCCCTTAAAGAAGATAAAGTATCTTCTATGCAGATGCATTACCAGTCATTGACCAATGAAGGGGGAAGACAAGGATGGTTTGATCCTGCTACAACCTTAAGGGAAGCTCAGGCTGAGGAAGACCTCGAACAATGGGGTAGGCTCAGACAGAAGATGAGAGTTCCTTTTAAACTTCCAGACTATGTGTTGCAATTTGCAGCTGGAGGACTGTGCTGTCGGGGGACAAGGGGCTGGGGCAGCAGGCCAGGTGTGCAAGTGTTTGAAAGGGGAGGTAAATTCAGACGTTTTATTGCAGTGATCGGCCTTCATCATGTACACCAAGACGGAGGGACAGGAAGTGTCACAGCAAATGCAAATTACCAGATGCCCCTGGGGAGGTAAGGTCAGGTCCGGCTTTGGCATGCACACTGCGTCCTCTGACTGCATACATCCATGAGTGCTCCACTCTGCATTCTTGCAGCAACCCACAGCTTTCCCTGGGAGGGTGGTTTTTGAGCTATTTATTGCATATTTACCTGGTACCTCTTTATATACATCTACACCCTTTCTGACTCCTTCCATAGCTCTGCGTGGCCAGACGGCTCGGGTGAGAATTGAGCAGCCACTGGAAACCTCATCAAACACGGCTCTGTAGGCTCCATTACTCTCAGTATACTGCTGGGCGTGTGCAGATGAGTTTCACCACTTCTATGCATGTATCCAGAGATTTAGGATGATTGCTTCAATATGATTTTAATTATCCAGTTTTTACAAATAGTCTTTAAATAAATGAAATAAATTGCTGCATAAATTTTACAAATATTGGAATTACTGTCACTTGCCACAACCAAACCTGTCTAAGTGTGATACAATTTGTCCTTATTAGTATTTCTTTTCCAGAAAACGTGATAAAAGTCCTGATTCTCACATCCCACAACCAGAGATTTGGGGTTAGTGAGTTTGGACCGACGACTTAGAATCTGCATTCTAACAAACTCCTAGGTTACTTTGATGCAGTTTGAGAAGTCAGATAAGCCCCCATATCGTGACCTTCTGAGTCTTCTCTCTTGACAATAGCTTATTGAGAAGCTGTATTGTGAGCAAAGAGTAAAATAGCAAAAAGTTTGACACAAAAAGGCATGTCAGTATTCTTAATGCTTTGCCGTTTGAGGTACAAACAGTAACGGGTTCCTTCTGCCTACTTGCTGGGAAGCCTGAAATCCCCTCATTTCGGATGTTTCCCAATCCAGCCCCCACTGCCTTTGCACCTGGGCAGAGCGAATGTGTTTTCTCCGCCCTCCCATCTCCATACTCTATCCACGTGGCCACCACGAAGGCACCAGTGAGCGTGGGGATGCTTACGTCTTCATTTGCATGTTGTTCCAAACAGAAGGACTGATTTGCCAGAGTCACCTCTCGCTGCAGCGGAACACGGGCCGGTTTTCTTCAGTAGCTGAGCCCCATGCCTTGATTTAGCCACAGCAGACGTACTCGGCTGCGTCGTGGAGCAATCACGCGTTCCCCGGACAAGCGGCGGCAGGTCCCACTCACCTGCAGGCAGGAACCCTGACACCCAATTGTGCTAATTCACAGCCTCATCCTTCAGACCCCTCCTGTGAGGAAGGCCCCTCAGACTCAGACTCTACAATAGGACTTCCTCGGGGCTGGAAAATTGCTCCAAGGAGAGGCAGGCAGAGGTCAGAGCTTAGGAGGGAGTGACGGTCCTTTGAAAATTGCAAGCATTGGTTCAATAATCGCCCAGCAGAAGTAAGCCGTGGCCCAGACCCCTGGGCTACAGAGCGTGCCCTAGGCTCTTTTGTAATGACTCGGGGCATCTGTTGGGAATGTGGGCTGCTTCAGAGCACCTGTGGCCACAGTCTCCCAGCCCTGCGGCATGCCTGTCAGTCTTGCAGGTCTCTTAATAGAGACCAATCAATAAAGATAGACGAGGGGTCTTTAGTGGATACAGCATAGCCTGCCAAGGGTGAGGCACCCCTAGACCCTCACTAAGCTCGTGATCTTTGATCAGTGCTCTTGCTCCAATGGTGCACCCACTGAAGAGATGACAGGATAAGTAAATACTGTCCCTTCTCTTGAGTTCATAATAGAGGCCAGAAGAGGAGGCAGGGACGTTCTAGGAGGCCACAGAACATCTGTCTTCAGGGACAGCAGCGTTCCCTGGGGGTGTGCCCTTACTGGGATGATGCTGTGGTTTTCACTGGGACATGCTTGTCCAAGTTTCTCTACTGGTTGCCATTCTCCCTCCTCCTTCCATAGGTACCCACAGGTATGGCTTTAATGAAACCCAATGGTTTTTTAAAAATAAATGTTAATTTGATACATTGTAATAACATTTATCAAAGTATAAGATTGTTAATTATCTTGTAAAATGGAGAAGTATCTCTCAGAGGTAACATATTTAATGTTTGAAATATTCCCTTGTATTCTCTAAGTGCATATATTCTCTTGAGCACATTAAAATTGCAGTCGTTATGGGCACCTATTTATTTTTCCCAGTATATTCTCCCTTTTCAAGTTTCTCAACCCTAGAACATTTGGATAGATCCATGCTTCACTCTTACAAAGAAGGCCAAAAAAATGATCTCAGCTTAGAATCCTGACTGCATCCCAGAGTTTCCCTGAGAGACATTCTTTCAGTGGAGTCTCTGGGTTTAATTGTGTGCACATGCTGAAACGCTCACACACGTTGTCAAAATGCTCTATGGAAAATTCATGCCAAATTTTTAAATTCCACTGAAATTTTGAGAGAGGTGACTCAGGGTGTCCTGGCTAGAGCCCAGCATTTCCTGCAGGACACCAGAAGACCTGACAGAGCTTGCTAACCCAGCTTCCATTTTATGTGACACAATATTACATTGGCCAATGATGTCACAACTTTATTGGGTGTTTTTATTTTGTATGTTTCTATGTTTGCATTTTTGGCTCATTGATCTTTAGTAGAAATTAGGTATTTAGAGTAATTATCTGACAAAGTTAATTATTTTTTCTCTTTTTTCCCTCCATTTCTCCTCTCTTTTTCTCCGTCTAGAGTATTTCGGATGTCATAACCTTTGAGCTCTTCTGTGGCTAAATATGTTTCACTTTCTCATTCTTCAGACCAGATAAAGAAAAAAAATCATTTTGTACAGCAATTCTCTGATCTATTTGAAGGACATTTTTTCAAAGGATATAATTTGACTTTCTGTCAATTTTCCCCCCAAATACTTACTTGTGGAAATTATTTTCTGAGTGATGTTTCCTTGCTCAGTGTGCGGCACCTCTGGCTGTACTGCGGGTTACTGAACCACCTGAGAGTCCGCCTTGGGTTTATTCTGCTCCTCTGAGCATCAGCCCTCAGATGAGTTCTGTTTAATAGGTGATGTCATCTAGTATCAGGGAACAGGTGAGTTCTGTTTAATAGGTGATGTCATCTAGTATCAGGGAACAGGTGAGTTCTGTTTAATAGATGATGTCATCTAGTATCAGGGAGCAAGACCCCACTCTTCACTCTTATTTTTAAATAATGTCTTGCTGACACTTTCTGTTATGTTCCACGTGAACCCTGGAGCTCTTTGTTTCAAGGTACAAAAGTCTCCCTGATTTTGAACATGGGCTGGGGATGGGCTTTAACTCGGTGCATGGTCGAGAGAGCAGCTAATCCATCTGACTGGTCAGTACCAACGTGAGGGGGTTTTGTATACCATTATGCTCTCACTCGGGGCACTGTGGCTGCTACCACCTTCTGGAACCGAAAGTTGAGACAGAAATAAGGCTATGGTGGCGTTCCGCCCAGGCAGTGTGGGGACACACTCCATGCGGCCACCCGATTCAGACGCAGCAGACACCCTCCTTGCTGGGGGTGTTTCCTGTTGTGACATCTTCAGATCCACGGAGCTCGTCTACCTGGAGGTGC
>ML100287.1:19430-77821 GCA_003697995.1 Taxidea taxus jeffersonii | reverse complement strand
AAAAAAAAAAAAAAAAGAAAAAAGAAACTCTTAACATTAAAAAAAAGGATTTTATTTATTTGAGAGAAAGTGCCCACGTGTAGGGGAGGGGCTGAAGGTGAGGGTGAAGCAAGTTCCCTCTGCTGAGTAGGGATCCTGTCAACAACGTGGCCTGAGCCTAAGGCAGATGCTTAACTGACTGAGCCACCCAGGCACCCCAGAACTCTTGATGTTTTCCAGTGCCTCATTCAATGGAATTGGGCTAGGTATCTAACAGTAAAGGAAACACTGAGGCTGGTGTCCTTAATGGAAAGCACATCTATTGTGGCCCTCCTCCGTGAAGCTCAGTAACATGCTTAGAAGGACAGTGAGGTTCAGATGGGCAGGGGGAGGGAGTGTTGGGCAAAGAAATAGTAACAGATGTATAGAGATTCTCTGTTCTTCATTCAAGCCTTTGAAAGTGTGTGTCAAAGTGCTAAAGGGAAGCACAGGTTGATAAATAAATCCATAAGAAAGGAATTGGACCATAGCACATCAAATTCCATTTTTAAAAATAATTATGTCAAAATCAGTCAATTGGTGTAACAGAAATAAAGTCATTTTCATAGAACATTATCACAGGATCAATGTCTCTCACTTTGAAAAAATAACCGTTTCCTCTTGACTTCGACACTTATTTTTGATAAATGCTTCAGCTGTGCCTCAGTATTAATTTCTCAGCCAGGTACTATTATGCTGTGACAACCTTCTATTCCATTGTCATTGTGTCAGGTTATTGAAAAGGATAATGAGTAGATATATTTGCCTTTAGAATGTTAAGAAATAAATGGCATTCTTATTCCTTATTTATCTATAGTACTTAATTTCAGAGAATGGTTCAAGTGATAATTACTGGATTTTTACATTGGTAGAAAACTGAAGTATATGTTAATATTAGCATAATTTGATATTTATAAATTGTTTTCTTCTACAAATATAGAAATTTAGTAATCATCATTAAAATTACTCTATTAAAATCTGAAAACAGCACATTATTGCTTTGAGAAATCTGGTCCATTATCCCTTAAGTAATATCGAGAGATGGTGGGAGCTTGTCCTACAGTCGTACAGCTAACAGTCAGTTTTTTTTTTAAGTCTGTGGTCTGTGGTTTCCCCATGATAAAAGTCTCCCATTCTGTTTCTAACAGTTTCTTAAAGAACAGTATCAAGACAGTATAAAACAACCCTCAAGATACTATTTAGTATCTGAAAGTTGTTAAAATCAAGTAAACAAAATAATTTAGAGATGACACTGTTTTGATCTACAAATAGTTTTGGGGGTCTTTTTTTCTGTTATGCAGTTGAGAAAAATGAGGACAAATAGCACTGCTATGCTGTCGAAATCTACCCACCTTTTGAAACAACTTAAGCAACAAAGAAAAAACATCTCCTACTCATTAGATTTGCAAAATTTTTAGCCTAACAATAATAAATGAAGATGAAGATGTGGGGAAATATAAACTCAAATATATCTTTGCTTGGAATTTAAATTTGAGAAACATTTTGGAGAGTAATTTTCAATGAAGAGTATAGCTGAAGATATGCATACCATTGAGCATCCCGTAGAGGTTAAAATAAATTAACTAGATTTACACATGTTAACATTAATAGATTTTAAAATAACATGTATAAAACACACTGCAGAAGGATAACAGTAAAAATAGAATTTAGTTAACTTTTTAAACCATGCACACTAGTACTTTACATTTTTTGTGGGTACATATTCTTTAAACTAGTTCAGAATGATGCATACCTGGAATGATACCTTCTAATTTCAGAATAATGGCTAGTTCTCAAGAAGAACGAAATAATATGCTTGGTGAGGATAAAGGAATTTCACCACCAGTTTAGTGTTTATACCTTTAAGGAAAACAGTTCTCAAGGAAATAAGATAGAATACTAATATTTGCAATCCTTTGTTGTAAGTATATGGATGTTTGTAAAGTTACTGTCTGCTTTTTCCTTTATGTATTAAATATTTTTGATACTAGAAATACCTTACTACTGAAATGTACAACTCACAACTTTTTCTATACATCCTCTACCAGTATATTCACTAGGTTAAGTATTTTCACATGCTTATTCTTTCATTAAACAAATGTTGACCTAACAACCGCAATTCTCCAAGAACTGGGCTACATTCTAGCGATTCAAAATAAAATCAGATGCCTTCAGTGGCGTTACAGTTTAGTTAATGAACTACATAAAAACTCTTTAGCATTCCCCTACGCTCATCAGTAGTTGCTTCTCTTAGCAAATGCATTCTTCTACTAAAAATACTTTCCTTATCTTTGTGTATCTCTGCCAGTTTAATTTGTTGAACTAGAGCTTTGCTAATGACTAGAAGTTACACTTAACACAAATTAGGCTCCTTTGTGTCAATAGGGTGCATTTAGGACATTCTAGCCACAAAGCCTGGAATCAATGGTTTTAACCTTCTTTCTGGGGTTCATACATCAGAAAAAGCTTCAAAGACTGTGAGCCACTTAAAAGAGGGTGATTAACATATATTTTGCTCTAATAATATTACCACCTACTAACACCATCATTTCATAGAAAAAAATCTTATAATATAAAAACCATAGGAGTATGGTCTTTTAAACTAAATACACCTTGTCTTTTGATAAATATGCTATCCTGTCCTTATTTTTTACATTTTACTATGAGTCAGTAGAAGTTTTATCATGGACCAGCCTTTGAAAACTACTCTCCTAAATGATCCTCATGCTTTTGACCTTGTGTAGCCATATGGAATATGTGAAATATTGGGAAACATACACATTTCTGAAAAACTTCTAGCTGGTTTGAAGGGGACTTCCTCTACTAGTCACTAATAAAATTGCTATATTGCTTGCAAGTATGCTTATCAGTGAAAGGAGATGAATTTAAGGTGAAAAATTATTTCAAAAGAATATACGCTTCACTCAAAAATTAACATGGAGGCTGATAATAACACTTGGAATTTTTACCAGGCTTTTATTGTTTTTAAGACAGCCATACATTATCTCTCTCTAATGCATAATGGTAATAATAAAGTCCAAGAGAAGAACAAGCGGGGTCCTCATTAGGTCTGAGAGTCTATGTGCCCTTATATACGCAGGAACCAGAAGAAACTTCCTTAAAGATGATTCCAATCTTTACTCACATCTGCTTAAACTCAATTAATTATATATTACACACTTCAAAATCATAGCAACATTTCTCAAACCTTCTCTTCCTCCTCAAATCTCCAACATCCCATAGGGGCTTCTTAGTCTCACTGGGCAATCTCTAGTCAGTTTCTCCTAAGTACCTTGCTGAGGAAGGGTCTAGGTAACCTCATCCTGGCTCTTTCATGTGAACCATTTGAGCCATCTGGGATTCTGTAACATTTCTTCTCTACCTTCCAGTGATCCAGATCCTCCTCAGTGGAAGAAAGTCTAGATCACACCCAGTAATTTATAACACTTATCCCCCTTTTCCTCCCTGTTCTGTTTCTTTCTCCCCAGTCTCATGATTCAGTATTAATAAATTCCCAAGGAACAGTCCAGCAAGTCCAAAACTCTCCTTAAAGGAAGACGCAGGTGGGGATATTGAGTAGCAGAATATAACATTTTCTTGGCAGGGGGAAAACTGGGGAAGGCTGACATCAGGTTAGTAGAATTTGCCCAAACCATGAAAGAGATGAGAGCAATAAAACAAAACAAAAGCAGTTGAGGGCATATGGTTATCAAGGCCAAACGTCAGCCTGCCCTATCAGGAAGGTGATCCTGCTGCTTCTGGATGGATATGCCTCTGACACATATGGGCATGAAGGTCTTCAAGGCCATAGCTTGGTAGATAAGCTTGTTCCCAGCAGAAACATCTGTCCTGTTGAGTTTAAAGGGTGGAAAAAGCCCTTCTTCCCATTTAATTCAAACTCTCAGCTAGCAAAGTGACTGAGTTCTCTTTGACATGTTCTTTCGTTTCCTATTCCACAGGTGATGGAAAATTCCATGGAAAGCTATAAGATGTGTGTAATTAATACTCAGAGCAACAATGCAGGTAGACTCCTGCTTATTCTCAAGATTATTGTGGTCATGGGTCCATTTAAAGATCTGATGAAAAGCTTTGGAATTTCAGGGCCGTAACAGACCATAGATAGAAGATAAAGACTTGTTTCAATTATTTTCTAATTTGTTAGAAATAGTACATACTGCCAAGACTTTTATCCCTTCTAGCTTCTATTGCCTCATACACAGATGAAGAGTGGAGGTGGTCCCCTCAAATACCAATGCCTAATGACTAGGAGCTTAACAGCTATTTTTTAAAAAGATTTTATTTATTTATTTGACAGACAGAGATCACAAGTAGGCAGAGAAGCAGGCAGAGAGAGAGAGAAGGAAGCAGGCTCCCCGCTGAGCAGAGACCCCCCCCCCCCATGCGGGGCTCGATCCCAGGATCCTGGGATCATGACCTGAGCCGAAGGCAGAGGCTTTAACCCACTGAGCCACCCAGGCGCCCCTTAACAGCTATTTTTTATTCTCTAAAATTAATAATTGTTTTTAACCACAAAGATGCAGATAAATGGATATAGCTCTAAAACTAGTCATAATCCTAAGTGTAAATGATGCAAACAGTGTTAAAGCAGAAGGGAAAAACAGTCCAGAAAACTTCATCAAAAAAGTGATAGAAATATAATATGCAGACAAGTGGGTGGCGTAATCACTTAAGCGCCCATCTCTTGGTTTCAGCTCAGGTCATGATCTCATGGTGATGGGGTCGAGCCCTGCATAGGACTCCACTACTCAAAGTGGGGAGCTGCTTCAGTTTCTCTCTCCTTCTCCCTCTGCCCTCCCCCCACTGCATTCTCTCTCTCTCTCTCTCTCATAAATAAATAAATGGTGAAAAAAAGAAATATAATAACGTAAGATTTTGTTGTTGTTGTTGCTTGTTTTTTGTTTTGGCTAAATATCTTTGGAAAGGTCTTGCACTAAAGCAGCCACGTGAGTCTTACCCTCGGTTTCTCCCAGATGTGGTAGGTTGGAATACTATCAGGCGTTTCATCCAGATGCACTGCATTTTCAAGCACTTACTCTAAAGAACTTTTTGAAGTTCGCCTAGTACTACTTTACTCATTGACTCATGTTTAGATTAGAGTAACAAATGATCACGCCGAAGCTCATTCTGAAACAAAATTCCTTTCCCCCACAATATAGTGCATAAACCGAGCTGCAGCCTTTGCATTTTTTGCCATCTGGCCCACAGTGTGAGATGATATTAGTAGCATGTCAGGGAATTTTCCCTCTCTTTTCAAAAAAAAAAAAAAAAGAGGAAAAGAAAAAAATAATCCTAATCTATAGTATGAAGAGTATTAAATGAAACATCTGCCTCGCTGAATGAGTCGATGAACTTTGCAGTCTGCAAGCTGCTGGCGTTTATCAAGTACATGTTTACATTGCTGACTGCTGTAAATTTTCAAGATGGTGACATGAAATTGACTTACCAAAATATCTTATTCAAATCTCTTAAAACACATGTTTCATTTTATTTTTTCTTTTTCTCTCCTATAATGTCCTTATTCTTGATGAAAGGCTTTGCCGATTGAGACAGTGAGAGGTTGCTGAGAATCCAGTAAACTGAAACCACTGAGTAGTTAAAGAAAAATTACATAATAAAATTCTGCCAAGAGTTAACATGAACCTCTTGTTGATGTAGAACTAGAATCCTAGATGCGAAATGATACCAATGAAAGAGTCAAAGAATTTAGGCAAATGCTGTGAAAAGAGAGCCAAGATGATACTTCAATTATTTTAAAGGAAAGATACTTAACAAATAATATCTGCTTGGTAGATTACCATCAACGTCCTACTTGGTGACTAAATATTAAAGGAAGAACATTTCTCAAAATCTCCCTAAATAGAATCACTTTGGATAAAAACCCTTTAGCCGAATTAGGGATTTGGCTTCACTGAGGAGAAATTTCAGTCTAAGTTTCAAGTTTCTTCCTTTCTTTAAGCGTAACTACCCCATTTTCTCTATCAATTCTACTGTCAACACACACACACACACCAGAAACAAAGATTTTTTTTTCCAACTTGTACAATATGCAGAACCCAGAAATGTTTATCAAATTATCTCTCTACAAAGTCTGGTACACTCTTATTATGCTTGGGGGGAAAAAAGTACTATGTTGCAAAATAAGGCCTAAAGAATAAATTTAAAGCAAAAATTTAATATCATCAATAGAGGTAAATGCACATTCATTCCACTCTCTACCCTTGAATGTAGGGAAGGCTGACCTGTCAACTGAGCTCCAATGAAATATCGTTCTCTGCAGAATAGTGTTGTTTTTTTTTTTTAAGATTTTATTTATTTATTTGACAGACAGAGATCACAAGTAGGCAGAGAGGCAGGCAGAGAGAGAGGAGGAAGCAGGCTCCCCGCTGAGCAGAGAGCCCGATGTGGGACCCGATCCCCACCCCCCCAAAATCATGACCTGAGCCAAAGGCAGAGGCTTTAACTCACTGAGCCACCCAGGTGCCCAGAATAGTGTTTTTTTAAAATCAGATGTACATTCCTCCAGGGTCTATTGTGGCCATCTTATTCCAGGATTGCCTTCTGGACAAATAGAGTTGGGTCTAATTTCCACTGCCTTAATCTCTTTCCTTCCTTTTCTCATTCCTTCCTGTCCTCCTGCCTTCCCAAAACACAGTGGTGGTCTGATATAGACACATAAGCAAACAAATACACTGCAGAACAATATGCACAGCAGTGGGAGTAATTATAGGGGCTGCGGGAGTCCACAGGGAGGACATTTAATCTAGATGTGGCCTCTAGCAACAAGCAACATCTAAATAGGCCCAAGCAATAGATTAGTTAGTCAGGAAATGAGTGGAGTGGAAAACCAAAGGTTCCAGGCAAAGGAACAGAGTCCAGGAAGAGCACGAATCATCAGGAGACCTGCAAGCAGTTCAGCACAGTTTTAGCATTTAGGGTAAGAGGAGGAATTGCAAGAGATGTTCAGAAAGCCACCTAGGGATGGGGTGAGAGACAAGACCAACTGTGCCATCCAGAGTTTGGGTTTTTCCTGAGGGCAATCAAAAGCCATTGGAAGTTAATCTAGAGGATGACATAATCAGACTTTCACTTCTGCAAATGCTCTTAAGTGGCTCTTCCTTGGGGAGATTAGATGAGGAAATAAGCAGCAAGACCTAGAAGTGGTGAGAACATCTAGGAAGGATGCTATTATAGTAATTTAAATGGGAAAGGGATGTGAACATTAACTTGGAAGTGGTATAGGGAAGAGGGGGCAGGTTTGAGTCATCTAAAGGGACATTTGTAGGAATCATTGAAAGAAAATGAAGAAAAAGGAGGCAACAGTATTCTGAGATACCTTTGTACTGTTGCTATTCCCATGTCACTGGTATTTACTTCTCCCTTGAGTGTGGAATGACCTCTTGTAGCTATTGAGCATCACATGGGAAGTAAGATTTCCTTGCACTGCAATGAAAACCAAGATACTGTCCAAATTCCCTCTGACCAAAAAGCCTCATAAACTCTACCCCCTAGGTACCCATCCCACATTCACTTGCTCTTCAGGTCCAGGGCAAAAGGCAGCCAGGGTCCCACCATTCAGAACTGATTACCCTTTCAACTTCATATCTATAATGTCTGGCATGCATTTTGATGATACATTTCTATTTAACTTGGCTGTTGTGGCATGTCTGCATTTCTCACAGACTGAGAAACCCCCAAGAGCAGAGACTCTGTGTTTGTGTCTCTTGTCCCTAGCAAGCTCCCAGCTCAGAGACTTGCACATAGTAGGAGCTCAGCACACAGTTGCTGAATTAAATGTTTCATGTCCCCTCAGACCACATGTTCCCACAGCTGTTTTTAGAAGCAGCTTGCTCTTTGCCTTGTTTTTCCATCCAGGAGGTTAATGAGCAGAGAACTGAAACCCAGGACTGTGAGAGATGTGGTATTGTCTAAGACAATGGCAGGAGCAAGATAAATTAAGAGATTTCATCCACTCACTTCAGTTTAATTTCTTATATTCTTGAAAAGTAATGCTAGTAGCAAACATGCACCTAAGTCAAGCAATTAAAGAAATAGGAGGTAATAATTATTTACCAATGATCAAAACTTCGTATTTAGGGTCACTACATTCTTTCCTTTTAAGAGTCAGGTTTGCTATTTATGTTTTTCTGTTCTAAGAAGGAGGGATAGGAAGCTGCTATTTAAAGTAATGGCTTGGTCTCCTCATATATGGATAATGCATTAAAATGTTGCATCCCCGCAAATGAGGAAGGCTGAAAGAGGCAGAGTAACCAACCAGGTTGTTTCTTCTTTAAATTAACCTGTTGTCTAATAAAAAAAAAAAAAAGTATGTGTTTCTTCACATAACCAGTGACTTGTAGAGGCAGAACAAAACTTTAAAGACAGCTGAAAGTACTTGGTATTTTCCAGTAGTGTACCATGGAGTTATAAGCATTCAAGAGAGTTGGCTCTTGGGCCATCAGGAGAACGGTGAGTTGTGGCTGACAGGGAAGATAGTGGGACTCCCACCATCGCTTCCACCAGATTACTAAGATTTTATCCCATGTCTTTGTTCCTTCAGAAAAGGAAAGAGAAAAACAAACAAACAAACAAGTCAAAAACCGAGATGGAAACCAACCCCCTCATTTATAAATGAGACGGATAATGAAGACCAGAAAGGATAATATAGCTAAGTAGCATGTTAAGAGTCTATAGCAGAAAAGACCTGAATTCTAATTCCAGCACTGTTTTCCCAGTAAAGGACCCTAGAAACATCATTTCTCATTGAAATTTCAGATTCATTTTCTGTCAAATAGGTTTCTGAAGGGATTTGATGAAGGGATTTTAAAAAAGCATTTGCTACAGTGAATGGCATATGACAAATGTTCAGGAAATATAGACAGTGGTGGTAGTGGTGGTAATAGTAGCAGAACCCAGCTAGAATGTAGATGTTTCTGCGCTGTACTCAGTGTTTTTTCCTGTGTGCCTCAACAAACAACATCCTCTGCATTATAGCTTATCCAAAGGGAAAACAGAATTCATTTCAGGAACAGTGATGCTTTTCATTTTCTTCTCAGGATATATATGTACTTTTACATTAGGGAAGAAAGGGAATTGGCATTAGGGATATAAAATATATAGCTTAATATTCCGAGGAACAAATGTCTTGAAGTGATGTGTAGTGATTGAGGTGACAGAAATGCATTAGTTGGAAAAAAAGAACTACGAAGTTGTATCACAGAGTAACACGATGTTGGTTTGTTTTTTAACAAGAACATATATTTTGGTCTCTAAGAAAATAATTTTTGCAACATTAAATAAGATAAAACTTGTAAAAGTGATCAATAAAATACAGAGGGCTTTTATTTGTATTTAACCTGCTTTTTAAGTAATTCCACACAGTTAGTTCATCACCACACATTCTTCCCACAGGATTACAACTTAACATTGGTGAAAATGAATCAAGATTCCTGGGAGAATTTGGTTTTGAGAAGAGTAATTCTGAAAGATTTAGATACCCAAAGTTTATGCTTGATTCTTCTCTGGATCATATGACTTCTGTTCATTTTAATAGGGAGTGCCTAATATTACTTGCAAAAGTGGACTAATTTGGGGATGCCTGGGTGGCTCAGTGGGTTAAAGCCTCTGCCTTCGGCTCAGGTCATGATCCCGGGGTCCTGGGATCGAGCCCCGCTTTGGGCTCTCTGCTCAGCGGAGAGCCTGCTTCCTCCTCTCTCTCTGCCTGCCTCTCTGCCTACTTGTGATCTCTGTCTGTCAAATAAATAAATAAATAAAATCTTTTAAAAAAGTGGATTAATTTTGTCATAGAGTCATAGACTCCATTAGCAATCTGATGGGACAAATATTTCTTCTACCCCATCTTTTCAAGACTTAGTAATATGTTTTATATATCAGATTTAAAAAGACCAAAAAAAGACGATAGTTTAAAGAAACTACTTTGATACACTGAAAGAAATATATGTAATCTCTCATCCTCCCAAAAAGCAAAAAACCCCCACAAATTTATTGAGTTTATGTACCGTTATGAATAAAATTGGTATAATTAAGCTTTAATCATATAATTAAGTTTTAATTGGTATAATTACGTTATTTTTACACAAAATTTGAAAATTCTTTCATGAGGCACCAAAAATATATTTTAAGAGTGTTGTTTTCAAAGACTTTAATGGGGCAACACTTGGCATACAAAATTTGTTACTCTTAGTGGAAGGTGAAAAGTAAAGGTCTTTTTTTTTTTAAAACAAGATCACTTGATTTCTGATATTTTGTCACTTCTATAAATAATAGATGTTGCCAAATAAAACCAAGGCCTATTTCAATGCTAACTCTGATTTCAACTGTGACTGGTGGGCTCTCATTCCGCAGCCTGGTCACCTCTTCTACAAAATGGGATTAGTATCAATTTTAATGGTTTGAGGCAAACTAATGAAAAATTGCTTTCAAAATCTTGGTTCAGTTCAACTATAGTAGCCATATGTGGTGAAATTCTGTTTTCAGTGGAAATTCCAGAGAAAATAAGCTATTTTTATAAAATAATCATTTTAGACAACATTCATCTATTCAACAAATAGTTATCCAGGAACAAGTATGTGACTAAGCACAGTGCCAGTCACTGTGGATATAGCAATGGACAAAACAGGCAAAGACTCTACCTCCAGAATCAAACATTCTGGTGACAGTAAGAAATAATGAATAATATAAAGCAGCCAGTGATAAGATTTTGAGGAAAGATAAATCAGTGTAAAGAGATAGAGCAGTTGTAGATCTTTAACTAATGGGCCAAAATTAATTCCAGATGGATTAAACAATTTAATTTTACTAATAGAAAACTGTAAAAGGAATCCTATAAAATGCAAGTGAATTTTTTTTCTCTTAGGATGTATAATGTCTTTTATATGTGTAAAAGCAAATGAAAAGTCCACAAGTGAAAAGATTAACCCATTAGACTACATAAACACGAACAACTTCTATCTACCAAACAAGTTAATAAAACTAAAAGTCAAATGGAGAAATGGGAAATATTTGCCAAATGTTGCCAACATTTACCATGATGAAAGTGGAGAGGTGGAATTAAAAATACAAAAAACACAAACTAATGAGACAAATCTTCAATTTAGCATATAAGTAACTCCTGATTCAAACAAACGACAGAAATGAACTTCCCAGAAATCAAGATATGCAAGTTAAAATAACTTCAAATGTAGAAAAAGACTAAAATCACACATTATTGGCAAGGCTGCAATGAGATGCTCACTTATACACATAATGCAAGTGAGTCAGTGACTCTGTCTGAGAAATAAAGGTGGAATCTTCTAGGAACCCCAAACAGCCCTTATTTATTTGTTTGTTTGCTTGCTTATTTATTTACAAGAGAGAAAGAGAGTGGAGAGAGAGCCCAAGGAAGGGAGGAGCAGCGGGGTGTGAGGGAAAGAATCACACACTGAGCCTAGAGCCTAAAGTGGGGCTCAAAGTGGGGCTGGATCTCATGACCTTGAGATCATGACCTGAGTTGGACACTGAACCGACTGAGCCACCCAGACGCCCCATACATTGTGCAGTTTATTCTTAATGAAATCGATAATGCTTTATATATGGTGTGGAGAAAAGAATTGATTTATCTCCCATTCCAGTGTTTCTGTTAAATGTTACCCATTCAATAGTTTTGCATTCTAGGGATTCACTGTTTTAGGCACTGAAGATACAGTAGTGAACAAAACAAACAAAAGCTTTTTCTTGAAGAACAAATGTACTTTAGAAGAATACTAGAAGTTACTACAGTGAGACCTGAAAGAATTAGGAAAATTGAATCAGAAACATGGATGATCTGAAGAAATGACTGGGGAATGGAGTGTCAGTGATAAAGTCTGAGCCAAAACTCCTTTGTTTAAAAAGTTTGCACATTGTGGACCAGTTTTTTCCTCATCATTAATTTTCCATGATTAATTTGAAAGGGAACCAAGAATTGAAACCTCAAATTTCCCCAAACTACTAAGGTAATCAGGAATAATCTCAAAGTTAAATTAGTTATAGGAAGAGTTTTTAAATGAAGTTTTTGTACATTTTTTTTCAAGATTTTATTTATTATTTGACAGAGAGGGATCAGAAGTAGGCAGAGAGGCAGATAGAGAGAGAGAGGAGGAAGCAGGCCCCCCACTGAGAGGAGAGCCCGATTCCGATCCTGGGGACTGGATCCCAGGACCCTGAGATCATGACCTGAGCTGAAGGCAGAGGCTTAACCCACTGAGCCACCCAGGTACCCCGAGTTTTTAAATAAATAACAACCAAATCAGTATTTTCTGTCTTCTCTGAGACTTCTAATCAGAAGCCAGGTTGAAATAGAATGACTTCTACTATGACAGAAGACTCTTTCCAAGATAAATACCACAGGAGTAGTGTCAAAAATCTCAAACACATGAAATGGCAGTGATTCTGGTTCTCTGTAATACAAAGGTTTTAGCATGTGTTGAAATGCTCTGTGATGTAGGCTACATTTCTATCAATGTTTCATTATTTAATAGTACAAAATATGTATTATTGAGTACATTATACTAATAAATATTAAGACAGCACGTTATTCAAATCTCTTTAAATACTTCTTTAGTTGTTTAGAACATACATCTTGATTTAAGTACTTCTGGACGTTAGATTGAAATTTCTATTTATTCATTTTTGCTTTGTAGCTAAAGCCTGTGCGTAACTAAACAATACGTCAGTTGAAAGTTATATGTATGCTTGGGAAACTTCAGAGGGTTTTGTGTTATCAGACTGGTCCCAGCTAATCCTAAACAACAAAAACTTCCGCTTTAGTGTGGGGAAGGAGAGTGAATGAAGAGACAGAAAACTCTTCGTTTGGTGCCATAGCCTAAAAGGCAGGGAGCAATCAATTCAAAGGGCTCTGCTGCTAACTGACCTGCTTAAATGAAATGTCAAGTCAAGAAATCCAAAACAGTCGGTGACTCTGCAAAATATCCAAGACATACTAAGCTGTGGCCTGAGGCTAGCTAATATGGAAATTCAGGTGGACTTCTTTTTTTTTTTAAGATTTTATTTATTTATTTGACTGGGAGAGAGATCACAAGTAGGCAGAGAGGCAGACAGTCAGAGTGGGGGAAACAGGCTCCCTGTCCAGCAGAGAGCCCAATGCGGGGCTTGATCCCAGGACCCTGAGATCAGGACCTGAGCTGAAGGCAGAGGCTTTAACCCACTGAGCCACCAAGGCACCCCAAGAACAAAGGCTTTAAAGATCAGAGACAATAAGGGAAAAAGTCATAAATGAGACTGGTCGTGAGGCATTATGACCTACATTGGGAAGTGTATTTAGTAGGAACACATTCATGACTTTAGGCGCCCCCCCCTTTTTAAAATCACAATAAATCCTCATATCAATAACAACAACAACACACACACACAAACAAATCCCTGATTTTCCTAGGTATCTAGAACCGGAACACAAGAGAAGCTGAGTATCTTTCCAGCACCCTTTTAGCTTAAACAATGAGAAAAACAGAGTTAAAATCCTACAAAGAGATTTCCCTCTTTACCCATTTTCAAAAAGACTCTTCTATAATGTATAGCTACACTCTCAGGAGTAATCCACAAAATTAGCTCAAGGGGATGTGCTATAATCTTTGTACTGTTAATTACTTTTCAAAGTGTGATTTCTTGGCTGGGTCTTACTTTTTCTTAGAAATTTTACTATTTTCCCCATAATGACTATATCTCTGATTTGTGATGAAAATGGGTGGGATTTCAATGTAGAAGCAAAGACCAGTCAAGAAAATCCTCATTCTACCTATCTTCTTCCTTCTACTTCTATTCCTTTTCCTTCTTACTTTTTATTGTTCTTCCTGGTAATAAAATATGTTTTGTGAAAAGTATCTAAAAAATACAAAAATATATAAAGAAGACAATTAAAATCCCCAAGAATTGTAGTCTTCTGGATGAATATTTCTAAATTTGGGTGTATTTTTCCCTGTATTTTCATGATTTTTTTTTTTTTTTTTTGGTGTTACATCGCCAATATTACTTAAGTAGACTTGCGGGGGCCATAAAGAATGAGCTTGTTTGGGGTGAGTGGGTGCTTTAGTCAGTTAAGCAGTTAAGCATTTGACTCTTGATTTTGGCTCAGGTCATGATCTCAAGATCATATTTTTTTCTTTTATAGCCTTTGTTTTTGGAGTCAGATACAAAAAATTGTTGCCAAGACTGATGTGTAAAAGCTTACCATCTACCTTTTCTTCTAGGAGTTTTTGTGGCTTGGGTCTTTCATTCAAGGCTTTAATCTATTTTGAGTTAATTTTTTGTGTAATATGAGATAGTGGTCTAATCTCATTCTTTTGTATATGGCCCAACATCATTTATTGAAACAACTGTCCTTTCCCCATTGTATAGTCTTGATTCCTTTGTCATAAACTATTTTTAGTTTATTATTTCTGGGCTTTCTGTTCTGTTCCATTGGTTTATGTGTCTGTTTTTATGCTAGTACATTGCTGTTTTGATTACTATAGCTTTGTAATATGGTTTGAGATCAGGGAGCACGATGCCTCTGGCTTTGTTCTTCCTCGAGATTGCTTTAGCTATTCAGGATCTTTTATGGTTCCATACAAATTTTAGTATTACCTATTCTATTTCTGTGAAAAATGCCAATGGAATTTTCATAGGGTTTGCATTGAATTGATAGATAGCCTTGGGAGATGTGGACATTTTCACAATATTAATTCTTCCAATCCATGGGCATGAAATATCTTCCCACTTACTTGTGTCTTGCATTTCTTTCATCAAAGCCTTACAATTTTCAGTGTACAGGTCTTTCATTTCCTTGGTTAAATTTATTTCAAGGTATTTTATTCATTTTTATGCAATTATAAATAAATTGTTCTCTTAATTAATCTCTCTGATAGGTTGTTGTTATTGTACAGAAACACAGTAGATCTTTGTATGCTGATTTTCTACCTAGCAACTTTACTGTATTTGCCTATTAGTTTTCACAGTTTTTAGGTGGAGTTTTTAGGGTTTTCTACATATAAAATCATGTCACTCACAGATAGTGACAGTTTTACTTCTTCCTTCCCTAAGTATGATTTTATAAATATATGTGACTTTTCAAATATAATATTCTTTTCTTTTTCAAATACAATAGTCTTAATGAATTCTTAATAGTGTAGGGAAGGAAAACTTTTCCTTTCTTCCCATCTGGGTTCTTTGGCTGGTCTCATAATTAAATTGGCTGCCAGATTGAAAAGCAAATTTAATTTTGCAAAAATTAGAATAGGTCCTAGAAATATGAGACTCAAAGAAGTGGCCAGAACAGGTAGCTTTTATACTTTTTAGACAAAGAAACAATAGATTTGTGAAGAATTGACAAAACAAAGAAGTTTGAGCTTGGGGTAGTAAATGAATGAAGAAGTAACAAGGTTTATTTATTCAGCTTTCTAGGCTCTACACTCTCTATCTCTGATGATAAGGATGTCTCTCTCCTGGTACAGGGAGGGTACCTTTCACATGGGAAGTTTATTTCCTGCTTTCATGGGGACAAAGATGGGTCAGTTTGTCCTTCTTGCACTGGCTATTTAAGTAACTTTAATTCAAAATAATCAATATACCAAAGGGGCATATTTTGAGGCTGCCTACCCTGAATCCTGTAAGCTATAAAATAATAAAAGAACATGTATTTTACAATTAAGTATTTTCCAAATAATAAATCAATGGGACTAAAATTGGAATAGGACACTAGGTTGAGGGAAAATATTCAATTTCAAATAAATATCTCTGCCAGTTATTATTCCCTGCAAGTTACTGGAGTTAGATAAAGCTCCTGATTGTTGCTGCCTACAAATGTAATGCTTCTCCACCAGCTTATACATATCATATCAGACAGTAAATACTTCACTAAGGGCAGGGTTTTCTTAGTAGACACCATTTAAGTGGCTGCTCCTTTAAAAGTTTATCTAAAAGACACATTATAGGAAACCTCTTCCTTGTACAGGAATTTTTCTGTATTGTTTACATAGGTATCACAGAGTGATATCCTTGATACAAATTGTTGCAGTTGGAAAGAGCTCTGCCAAAGAAAACAGACAGGCAGCTGTTTGCATAGTGCATATTTTTTTTTTGTGTGTGTTAAATATGGCTGCACCTGTGTAAACACAAACTTTATTTCCAAGAAGTACCCCTGCAGCTGCAAAGACTTTCAGACGTAGCCAGAGCAGCTATTTTTATTGTACCGCGTAATGTGTATAATAGGTTTTGTCAGTTGTCAGTCTCAAAAATCATATAAGAAGGTTCATTTATTTTAATATAGACATTTTATTGTATTTTTCTAAAACCTTAATATGAAGTTGACTTTATTTCCTATTTGTGCTTCATATTGAGTTATTATAAACATTAAAATTAATCAGGGAACAATGTTCCAGTCATGCAAAACACATCAGAAAGAGCAGCTTTCTTCATCCATTCATTTACTCCTCATTCACTTGTACCTTCCTTTGTTTTTATTAATATAGTAAAGAAATACAGTAATTGTAGAAATGACTGGTTCACACAGACCTCATTTCTCATTCAAAAAATGTCTACTATTATTGATGGAGGTAACTGTAATTACATAACAGAATTATAATCATGAGATAGCCCAACAGGAGAGGACATTCCTTTCCCACAGCACTGCTGAAGGACTCCCCAGAGCTTTCTAAAGCTTCACTCATATGCAAGGAGTTGTGCATCAATACTAAATGATATTAAAATACTAGCAAATAACTGATTTTTAAGTTTACCATATTTATTTATTACAATCAGTGTAAGTAGTCTTCTTAGTGTATAAGTAATTTCATCCTTTATATACTTTTAAGCTTATAGTCACATTCAAAGAAACTGAAAGTTTATCTCTTGGATCTAAAAAGATCGAGAAAGAGCCACTATTTTACATGCTTAAAATGAACTTGTGGTATGGAAAGATTCAAAGTATTTTTTCAGGACTGTAAACATTCTGTAGGAAGCACATCCTCCTCCTAGGAGCCCAGGGCAGGCAGATAGTCCCTGTGGGCATTCAAAGAGATTTCCAATCTGCTACTTGGGAAACAAACTGCTTCTCCCTCCCACAGAGGTGTGGACTGATGAGTACAGCAATCTCATTAAGAAGGTACTGGTAAATCAACGGTCCTTAAAATGTGGTCCTGGTACCCTTAGAGGGTTTGCAAGGTCAAAATACGTTCACAATTGTTCACAATATACGTTCACAAAATACGTTCACAATAATATGAAGGTATCATTTACCTTTTTCATGCATTCTCTCATGAGACTACACTGGAGTTTCCTAAAGGCCACTTGATGTATAAAGCATTTTAAAATAAAACATGTTAATGTTTCGGAAGTTAGTGAACCAGTAGTTTTTGGAAGTTAGTGAACCAATGTTTTTTTCAAATTAGCATTGTAGGATGCTATAAGATCATCTGTGTTTTTTTTATTTTAATTTTTTAAAAAGGTCGCTTAAAACACTGGAAAGACCAAAGAGTTTTAATCTAATAGGGTACAAAATATCCATTGATATGGTTTTGTATCTCATATTACGATTAACCTTTAAGAAATGACCACTTGTTGAGTTTCAGTAGAGTACCAAAGAATAATACCCACAATTTTCTGAAGGGACGATTAAAAACACTAGTGAATAATGACATTTTGAAACATTATTTTTATTTTCCTTAATGTCTGACTCAATAGAAGACAAGTGGATTCTTATATCTGTGTCTGCATTCCATCTGTTGTGCTATGTTATTTAGTTGATGCATCTGAAGAAAATCCTGCCTCCTCCAGATTTCAGAAAACAGAATATTTTTGCTTGTTGCTTGCTTGTTTAGAAAAATGACATTTTAACATGTACTGAAACTATTATTGTTCTTTTTGAAAGTAATTAATAAATTATTAATAAATTACTATTTTAAGAATTTAACAGCAATTATTAATAAATATATATACATAGGAAAAATCTCATGGGTATCCACAATAATTATTTAAGAATGTAAAGGGTTCTTGAGACCAAAAGAGTTTGAGAATTAGTGCTATGGGTCATGCTTTGATATTCTAAAGAAATATGAAATGACTGCATGAAAATATAGAGCACTCAGTTGACTTTTTTTTTAATGAAAAATAAGTGTAGAACTCATTAACACACACTGAAAGCTGAATTGTAAAGTATGGTTTCATTTACATACCCACAGCCCTTCCCCATCCACCATAAATTTTTCTCTTACAATGTTGTGTAAGAGTGTGGTCACATGTCTGTGACTTTACTCTGCCTGTGGATACCTTTGTATTCAGGGAACATGTGGAAGTTAAGGCTTGCACCACCTCCTCTCACACTGAGTTAGACAGGGCTTGATTAAGCAATCAGATTAGATAACCATCTCTGACACAAACACAAATATTTCTAATATTACCAAAAAAAATCATAGAGAAAGTGCCAAACTCAAATCAATCCCTGCTTATCTTAACTTTTCATTCAATCCAATACTCATGGATCCAAACACTGTATTAAGCCCAAAGACCACACTGTGAATTATTCACCGAAGCTTGGAGAGACATTTCCATCTACCAACAAAGGCATCACAAAGACTTAGGTGATCTCTGGTTATTCTTGTTAAAACAAATGTGTTTTAGTAGACATAGAAGTTATTAATAATATTTTAACATGTTTTATGTATTGACTCATATATTTCTTTTGTAAGCACAATTAGCGATCTTATTCTCAGGTACACAGTCCAATAAGCAGGACCCAGAGAGGATAATGCATAGTTGTCCATAAAGGATTACTGGTGGAAACTCCTGGCTCCTGTGATTGGTGAGACCATGGCTAGCTCTGGAGGATAAATTCTCTGTTAATTGTTGGCTTCACTTGTATACTCTACAATCAGATTTCCCAATAGGGAAGCTGTCTCAGCCTGCGTAAGGGTCAATAAAAACCTTTCTATGATGAGAGCATACTCCATATGTTTAAGTGTTATACCCAACATCTTGTCTTGCGATGCTCACATTATTTCCTGTGTTAGTCTTTTCCACGTTGACTACAGTTTACCACTCCTTCAGACCCAGGAGTTTTTCATATTTTCACTATCCCCTCTCTGATGATCTTCTTCCTCCATTTCCAAATGCTCTTTTTCTCCTTCAGTGTTTTCTGCTGGTTTTAATTTTTCACGAACTTTCTCTTCATTCTGGTAGAGTCTTTTAATGATTTCCAAAATGGAGTGATTGCACTTCAGCAGAGCATGCAAGGTAATTCATTAAGGTACAGAAAGAAGATACTAGTACAGTGCTACTCTTCACTCTTTAAGAATTTATTTTAATATATGTGATATAATGTTCATAGTATCCTTGTGCAGAAGCCCATTTATGTAACTTATAAATAAATATCCATATATGTGGATGGATGCCAGGACTTATTCTCAGTGCTGTATGCCATCAAAAATGCTTTTATGTCACTGATTATATTTCATCTATTCTTCTTAAATCTCCATCCCATGGTTTCTTGGAATACTCACACAAACTTCATTTTTATTCTTCCCACAAATTTGAAATCTTTGATTAAGTAAACAAACACTGTAAACACCTAACACATCTAATTGTATTTTATTCAATCCTTTAAACACTTTGAAGCATTCCTCATGTTCAAAATAGATGATACATATTTAGCAATAGAGGTGGCTGGAATTCAGATGAATTTTAAGAAAGTTAAGTAAGAAAATGATCAGAAATGCTCAAATTTTTATAAATGGTCCCTATTTGCTTGTCACCTGTGTCATCATCGGTAATTTACTGGTGTAGTTTTTGTATAGCCTCCAAAGACTACCCATTCTTTGGCTTTAGCAATTACATAGAAATTGCTTACCAACACTCCCCACCTGAAACATAAATAAGATAACTAATCATATATCTGGTGCTATTTTATTTTAGCTCCAATGGTCTTTGGACCATGAGTAAGAAATGCCTAAAATTTGTGCTGTTCTGAAGGGGATAAAAATCTTTAGTATCACTGGAACTACAAGTGTGGCTTTTCCTAAAAATATTTATAATATCAAAGTGCTCATCATAACCTAGTCCTGATTTACTAGAAATAAAATGGTAGGGTCCAATGCAACCTCAAAGATGATCTAATGTCAACTCCTGGTTTTACCAGTGGAGAACATATCTCTGCTGGGTTAAGAAACTTGCTAAAGTCAGTTAGCTAATAGCTACTTAGTAGCAAGGCTAGGACTTGAACCCAACTCCTCAGTTCCTAATATAGTACACTTCCACTAATTCAGAACTGAAATCTAGAACACCTGAAGAATAGTGTTTGAATATTACTTGGAAAATATATTTCATTTCTAGTTTATTGATTCATTCTCTGAATCACTTGGTAATACCTATAATCAAACTAAGACCTTATAATGTTTTTTTGAAGGAATGAATGAGATATGTGGTAATCATAAAATTTTTCCATTCCAAATTTGACCCAGGACATTTGGTATACTTTTGCTGCAAGATAATCCTTCTGCTTATTACTAGGAAATTGGATAAATTTGAGAATACAGATCTCTTCAAAATCATTGTAGTCTCTACAACCTGACACAAACCTAGGAGAAAACACTGGAGTGGAATAGTCTGTTCTTCCCTCCAAAGGCTGTTTACAAACATTCTCAGCCCTGAGAGAAGGATGTGGATTGTTATTTATTGAATATCACATCTCCTACAATAGGCATTTTACAATACTAAGCTCTATAATAATATTAAGTACTAATAATGGTCTCATTAAGTAGCCTGCTTGTGGAATAAAATGGCTTTTAATGGGTTGCCAGTCTTTTTTTTTAAATAAACTTACTGGAAATTCAACTTATAGTAAATGCAGATTCATTTCTTTTTATAGTTTTAAAAAGATACAAAGGTGTGTCCCTCAGCTCACATTTCAGAAGTTTTAAATGACTCTCTGTATCTGATTTTTATTGCACTGTGAATGTTACAGCAATTTTGGTTTCAATATATAAACTGGAGCCTGTTTTGTGCATAAAACCATGTAGCTCAATCTCCAAATACATTGCCCACCCATGCACGGTAATTAATTTTTTATTGAACAAAGCCCTAAAATATAAAGCATTAGTTGATTATGTGTAACCAAATGATGTTAGATGTCCAGGGGCAATTATGATAAAATATTAAAGCAATTTTATATCAAGAAAAAGAAAAAAATATACAGCCACATACTCTTGATTCAGTTACTTCCATTTTTTTGCACATTAAAAATGTATTTAAGAGCTGTCAACTCAATTGCTTCAAACATGAAGTTACTTTAGTTTTGAGGAACTCCAAGATTGTTGAAGTGCATTTGAGACACCAGGAGTCCCCCAAAATAACTGACACTAAGCCTCCCATAAGCCAAGGCAAGCTCATGATCCTTTCTTTAATAATAAATTTAGAATCCTTATTAGAAAATGTGCCACAGTGTAGCACTCAGAGATAAACTATGGTGCAGGAGTCTCTCTTGAAAAAAGATAGAAATAAGTCGCTTAATAAAGTCTAAATCATTCCTTAGGTTAGCTAATAGAAGCACCCGTGGTTATAAAATTAATCAGTCCCTGCTATTACAGCAAATTGGTGAAGATTGTATTGACACATCTTCATCTGCATGTCTCATCAGAGGTGTCCGTGCCATTTAGCTACGAAACCCTGGAGGCTTTCCTCCGCACAGAATCTTATAACACTTCAATTAAGGGACACCAAGCTGCCAACCAGACAGCGGCACATTTATTTCTTGATGACTCCTTAAGTTGTGCCACAGGCCTATCATTAAGAGAATATTTTTCACAGCAGGTTGCAAAGATCCTCGTGCCATTAAAAGGAATTGAAAAAGCATCAATTTGTTGTTTCCACCTAACACAGATATTTTTCATTGCTGGAACAGCCATTAAAAACAATCTGTTTTATTGCACTCTGAAAAGATCACATGAAGTACACATAATGATTTATTTTAAGGATGACATTAGGATTAAAACCACTGTGAAAATGTAGTATTTGAAATAAATATTTAGGAAAATACAGCCTCAAATATGCTTTTCTTTTTTTATACCAAGTTATTAGAAGAAATTTATTGATACCTTAAGTGATAGTTTGAACATGCTCCAAAAGAATGTCTTTTAAGAGAGGATGAGGAAGAATGTCTCTGGAGAGGTATGTCTCAGGAGAATGGCAAGTCTTAAAATTTTAAGTGGAAATTTTTTGAAAATTAGTAAACTGGAACAGAATGCTTTAAAAACATGATGGATCAAATCCTGCTTTGGGGTAATTTTATGGGGAGATTCTTGGGGGGGGATATAGGTGTTTAATGCTATTGCTACATTGTAGAGTCTTGATGTAAAATGCTAGCTTTTTAGTCACCAGAGTGGGAGGAATCACCCAATTCTGGTTATTTATTTATATTATTACAGCTGCTGACTATGGGTAACCTACCAAAAATTGCAGTTTGACATAGTGACTTATTTTAAAATTTATTTTCTCAGTAACAGAGTTGGTCACTCATTATTGGATAGTCTGCATCAGCAATAAGTTAAGACAAGGGGGTATTTCTGTCAAGGAGCCTTCTTAATGCTACTGCTTAGAAAATTTCTGAAGCCTTTAAAGTCATTTTTTACAAAACTAACTGGTTTCTGACAAAAACAAAGAATAAAAAATAAAAATAAATCATGCAATCCAGTAACGATTATACAGTATTTTGATTTCATCTTCTAAAGAAAAACAACAACAATAAAACAACCTCACAGAGGAGGACTTTATTCAATCTTTCCGCTTTAAAATATTGGTCACACTACGGTGTTACCGAAGCTGGAGCGCCCTAGGTTAAAAGTGACCTCGGGGAAACCTACTAGCTCTCACCCTGATGGAGGGAACAGGGTATAAAATAAGAGCTGTAGTGGACGTTGTGGTGTACTGTCAGATCCACCCTGTAGGACTGAGTCATTTGTCTTACGGCAGGAGTGTTGGCAGTTAGTAGGTCTCAGCTGAATTTTTTTCTGGGGATTTCCTGGAGCAGAAGATAGCCTCTGTGTCCAAGGTCACTGCTCCTGCCTAGAGATAGTTCCCATACAATGATTGGTCTACAAGGAAAACTGTAAGGGCACTGTCTCCTGTACGTAAGAGCCATACAACTCTGGAGGACCATCTCTGCTCTAGAGTTCCCCTGTGGGATCGAGGGGGACTTTGTTGTAAATGCAATGCTGTTTAAATCTTCCCTCTGCCCAGTCCTATCCTCCTCCCTGAGCCCCCAGCATCAATCAGCTTCCCACACAGTGAATCTTCATCTCACATTTGGTCCCAAAGAATTAATGTAAGACAACAGTGTCCCGTGTTTGATGTATATAAGATTTGATTAGTTCATCTGAGTAGGTGATGCCCACAGAAGCAAAACCCAGAGAATTTCTTTAATAATTTAATTTTTTTTCAGTGTTCCAACGAAACCCAGAGAATTACGGAAACGTAAGGGCACCTGTTTAAAATCAAACAACCTTAGATACCCTTGGAATGCCTGGGATATTCAGAGGTCAGTTTTAATAAAATACATCTCTTGAATCCTCTTTCTCGTCCACTCTCACTGATGCCACCTTCCTAATGTCTGTCTACCTCCCAATTCTGTTTTTCCCAATTCTGGATCATTCATTCTCTTTGTGGTTGACAGAAATACCTTCCAAAACTCAGATTTGATGTTACTCCCTTGTTTAAAAACTCTGGATGCTTACACATTGTTTCAGTCTTACCTCTTAAAACTCTTATTCTGACATTTATGTCCCTTCCCTGCATATATCCTCCCTCTGGTGACCAATCCCAGAGTACTTAGTATAACCCTAGTACCTGTGTTACAGATTCTTTGAATATCTCACTATTTCCAACATATGTCATGTTCTTCTGTGATTCAGTGTGTGCTTTTGAACCTGTTGATCCTAAATGCCTTTTTCTCTAACACCTTATCTTGTTAATAAACTTCTATTGATCCTGCAAGGCTCCTCAAATATTCATTATTTTTTCAATTGTTTCCTGATTCTCCCACCAAAATAAGGCTCCATATTTTATTTCCCAACTTCATATGTTTATTACAAGGCTTTTGCTGTATTATTATTTATTATGTTTACATTTTTCTGTTCCCCATGAAACAGTGCATTTTTAAAGCACAAGGGCATGCTATTTAATTTATAACTCATAGCATCACCCATAGTAAATATTTAAATTAAATGGGGATGTCTTAATTTAGGTTTTTCCCAAAGCAGAGCCTAAAACAGGATTTGGGTGCAGGTAGTTTATTTGAGAAGTGAATTTAAGAAGCAACAGTGAGTGAGTAGGAGGAATGAGACAAAGAAGGAGGGAAATTCAATAATAGATTCATTGGTTTTTGGGTGGTCACCACTGTGGATAGTGGGTCAGAACCTCTGGGAACTTTCTAAAGCCAGGGTAGAAAGTACTTCCAAATTGTCCCCCAGTGAAAGACAGGAGGATGGAGGCATTTATCTATGCACTCCATCATGCATTGGTGGATGGTTGTTCCAGAGATATTAACTCCCCTTCCCTTCCAGACTGGGTGGGATCCTGGGCTTTGGAAAAAGTCTTGAGGGGAATGTGCACTGGCCGTATGTGCAGAACCATCACCACAGCTGCAGCTGAAATCACAGGCAGGTTTGGCAGATGGGGCCCAAGGATACAAGAGAATAGCTATAGGGGATTATTTAATTTAAATTCTGAGATTATTCATTTTGAGAGAGCAGCATTGGATCCAATCAGGCACTCTGACTTAAAGTGGAAAATGTAACTAAATTCATTTTCACTACAACCAAACTGAAGCTTATATTTATGACATGAATTCTTATTCCCTCAGTTGTCCCTGGCTCTTTTTCTTTGTTCTCTTCTTTGTTATCTCTTCTTTGGATAATGGAGTGTGTGCTAACTTGACAATATACTCTCTGACCCTCAATTTTCTCATGGTTAATGAGAGGATATGACTCTATTTTATAGAATCATTTTCCATCTATCCATTCATTCACTTATTCATTAAATACCTATTGAATACCTACTATTGCCACTCACCTCTATAGGTAGGGCTATGGATATAATGGAGAGTAAAACAAAACAAAATGAAACTTCAAATGAACAAAAATTATTTACCAGTCCTTGACCTAATGGATTTGGTGAAAGAGAGACACTGAACAACTAATCATACAAATAAATACAATACAAAAAAATCTGGCCCATGCAGAAAGAAAAAGTACAATTTACAATGTTCACAAGGGTGTGTATTAAGAATGTGTAATTTAGACTGGTGTTTACTTAGTGGTCTCATGGTAAGATCTGTCTGAAGAATGATCAGGAGTTGGTAAAATGAGGAGGTGGAGTGGGTGGTGGGGGTGGGGTGGTGTGGGTGAGTGATAGCACTACAAGTGAAGGCTATGAGGCAGAGGGGAGACCACGATAAATTCTAATGAAGGTGAGATTTCTCAGCACAAAGTGAAAGAGGTGGGGACAGTTGGTGCAAATTAAGGCTGGAGAATAAGCAGGGACAAGAGCACATGGGAGCATGAAGATTCCTCATTGTCATCAGCAATGGGAAGCAATGGGAAGCCTTTGAAAAATGTATGTGATATGACGTATTTGTGGAAGATTGCTCTTACTTCTATGTGTGGATTGAATGAGTTTTGGAATGCAGAAAATGGAAACAGGACCATAGCTCTATTGAAGGATAATGATTTCATAAAGCAACTAATGTACCTACATGGAGTTGATAGGGTTTATTTGCATTCTCCTTTTCTTGTCTTCTATTTTCCTTTCTTCATTTTTTCTTCCCTTAAGTCTTCCCTCTATCCTAAGAACTTACTCTTTGCATCTCATAAGAGAACTTTATTAAGAGAAAGAAGTTATGTTATTCATAACCAATGGCCCATCACACATTTTCTGTCATGTTTCTGTGTGATCTGTGCTGCTGAAAAAGGCAAAAGGGGATGCAAAGCCAGCTTGCTCAGGATTTATGGGGCAAGGAGAAGGAATTGTGGTCTTCATGGTGTTGTTAGAAGTGAAGGAGCAGAGAGAGGTTATGAATCATTTGACAGATGAAATTGTATGTAAAGAGAGGTCAAGGGTGTTGGGTAAGCTAAAAGAGGTGAATTAGAGATGAGAGTAACAGTGATTTATGGTAGAGATTTCTGGATATGTGAGCAGCAGGGGAAGAATGACCATACTCAACTTTAAAGATGCATAATACAATCCTTTCATGATAGGAAAAGGAAACATGAAGAAATTCAGGTAACAAGTATGGTAATTATGGTATACTAAACTTAAGTATGTCTATATGTATATATGAGTTTTAATTCTTATAAAAAATTATAATGATAATGAATTAGAAATATTTTGAAAGCTCTCTAACAGAAATTGATAAATGTGAGTTTATTTTCGTAGAGAAATAGCAGAGAATCAAAGAAATTCCTAGGGACAATGTATATAGAAATCACTTTCCCAATTATTCAAGGAAAAATCAAAGAGCATTTCCTTTTGGATATTAAATCTGAGCTTATTAATAATAATGATAGCACTTTGCATTTTGTTTCTTTCAACTTTATAGAGGCATACTTTATAGAGGCATATAGAGGCATAAGTTTCACATACCTGAAGTGTGTATTTTGATGACTTTGACACAGTTACACCTTTAGAATACTGCCATAATTGAGGTAACACACAATTCCATAAGTCCGAAAAGTTTACTTGTGCCCCCTTTGTAATACTTCCTCCCTCCACTCCCATCCCAGGGAAGCACTGATGTGCTTATGTGTTAATTTATGTTTCCTAACATTTTAAATAAATGGAATCATACAGTATGATTCTGAGTTCTTTTAGCCAGCATAATTGTCTTGAGATTCACCATATTGTTTCATGTATCATTAGTTAATTCTATTTTATCACTCAGTAATAATATATTGTATGAATATACCACAAATTCTTTACCTATTAATGGACATTCAAGTCCATTGGACATTCAGGTTCCATATTTTATCTTTTACAAGTAAAGCTCCTATGAACACTGATGTACAAGTATTAGTATGGACATACACTTTTATTTCTTTGGTCTCAATACTTAGAAATGGAATGGCCAAATAATATGTATGTGTATATTTAAATTTAAATAAACTTCCACAGTATTTCTCAAAGTAATTATACTATTTTACATGCTCACTTTTCATTTAACATAATTATATAGGCTGGCATTGCCTTACACAAACTTAACAACAATACACCTGTAAGCTCAGTATTATTTTCCCCATTATATAAAAGGAAACTGAAGTTCAGGAATATAACACAAACTACTTTTGGTCACAAAAGAAGTAAATTAAAGAGCTGGAATTTAAACTTATATCTGATAGTGTTAGAATGATTTTTCAGAATGCCTAGGGAAAGTTTTTATAGACCAAGGACTAGCTCTTGCTTTAAATAGATGTGATTCTCATCCTCTGAGTTGCTAGCTCCTGCTTGACTTGGATAAATGGATAGAATGGGAAATTATTTTAGTCCAAGTGATGGCTCATTGGCCAGACAAGGTTGAGGTATAGCTTTATATGGTTGACTGGAATTTAAACTTGTGACCTGCCATCAGTTGGAGAATACACACACACACACACACTTCCGATAAACCAACAATCTGAACAATCTTAATTTAAGAGAGTGGGTCCAATTTAGATGAAGTGCTACTTAAATAAGCAACCATAGCCATGCTTTCATTGGCTTAATGGATTTTTCTTTTTACTGTTGATTTTGTTTCAAAGAGCAGATAAAGATGCAAGAACTGGAAGGCAAAAAAACAAAAACAAAAACAAATAAGAAATACAAAACCAGCTGGGAAACAGAGAGAAGAGGCTAAAGCACCTGGAGGAGATTAATGGACGGAAGTACTTTCTCTTTGTTTCCATTTTTAATAAGACAGACGCATTATGTAAAATTTAAAATGTGAGAACTGTACATAGATGTATGAAACACAGCCTACAAGAGGCTCTTGTGGTTTTTGATGCTGCTGTTGGCAGTGTTTCTTCTAACTACTGAGGGGCACTTTGGTTTCTATAATGTTACTCTCAAGGCAAACCTCTACAGCAACCTAATATCCAGGAGACACAACCATGAAATAACTGCTTCTGCCTTGGAGATGTACCATTTTAGTACTGAGACTAAAACCAATAGAAGACTCTAACTCTTTTCTTTCTAAAGAAGAATTGGGTGTAGGGGTGGTCTGTCTTTAGGAGTTAATGACTGATGGTCCAAAAGTTCAATGTTGGAATCACTGTTTCTCAAAGCCTTTCATTTCTTTCCATCCCTACTGTCATCAATGGCAATAGCTTCCTAACTGGTTTTAGCAAATACAAATATAGGACTCAGAAATAAATTTAATCTTCAGATAAAAAATAATTTTCTTACTATAAGAATATCCCTGTAATATTTGGGACAAACTTATATTAAAAATTAGTCATCATTTATCTGAAATTAAAATTTTATTGAGTGTCCCGTATTTTTATCTGGCAACCCTATTGCCAACAGACTTAACTTCCTCTTTCTCTCTGACCTCTCTCATTTCATTGTCAGAAAAATGGAATATCAAAATTTACTGAAGAAGGACACCTAAATTTAACAGGAGCCACAGAAAAAGGGAGCAATTCAGTGCACTCTTTCAGACATTCAAAAACAGTCCACTACAGTGTCATCTACTCATACACACACAGCATCGATAGGTTGAGTGATCATTTCAGTCATAAAGACATTTTGCAAAACTCAATGCACTTATTCTTTCTTTCTTCTTTTTTATTAGAGAGAGAGCTCAGGCAGACAGAGTGGTAGACAGAGGCAGAGGGAGAAGCAGGCTCCCTGCTGAGCAAGGAGCCTGATGTGGGACTCGATCCCAGGACGCTGGGATCATGACCTGAGCCGAAGGCAGCCGCTTAACCAACTGAGCCACCCAGGCGTCCCTCAATACAGTTATTCTTGATAAATACACTGAAAAATACAAATGAGAGGAAAATACTCAATATAATACATAATCTAATATTTAGTAACCAATATTATTGATTTCGGTCTATGTATCAGCTACGGTAATAAGGAAAAGCAAAAACTTATGAGACAGAAATAATAATTATTATTCCCATTTCCATTCTATAGGCAAGGAAACTGAAGAATAGAGAAGTTGAGCCATTTGCCACAAGGGACGCAGCTAGTGATTTATGGGGCCAGGCAACCTCAAAGCTCGTACTCTAAACAACTACACTAAACTGTCATTTTTCATAGCAACAGAAATAAGCATTGCCTCAGAATAATGCAAATAAAAGACATTTGGGACTTCTATGGAAAATGGTTAAATGGCCAGATAGATGTTTCATGTTTTGAATGAAAGACAATGTTTATAATTTTCTCAATTCCTTCCAAATTCATATATAGCTAGAATGAAATACCAGTCAAACCTCAAATCGTCTTACTGAAGAAGTTGGCAAAATTATGCTAAAATTAATCTGAAAAGATGCATCAGAAAAAATATTTGAGTAAAGGGGATTAAGTAGAGGGAGGTCTGATCTACAAAATAGGATAGGAAGAGTAAATATTGTAAAGATATAAATTTTTCCCAAATTAATCTTTAAATTTAACATAATTCTAATTAAATGTAAAATCCAGACAGGTTTGTGTGCATGTATATAACTTCATAAGCCTATTATAAAATTATGACTGAGATTAGTTATACATTTTTTCCATTTCATTCAACAATATTTAGCATGTCTAAAAAATACTCTTTTTTTAAACATAACCAATCACCATTGTATCATCATGCCTACATACCTTAATATTGTTAAATATGGTTCAAATTTCTAATTGTTTTATAAATGTAAAAATTGTTGTAAAGTTCATTTTATTGACTCAGGCTTCAAACAAGGCTCATGGATTCCAACTGGTGGAAAGTCTATATATTCACTCCCACCCCACTGTTTCTTTCTTGCAGTTTACTTGTTGAAGAAACCAGTTTTGTCCCATAGTTGCTCATGTTCTGGGGTTTGCTGACTGCGTCCCATGTAGTAGTTTAATATCTTCTTTTGTCTTCTGTATATACTATGAATTGCTACTAGCATATGGAAATTCAGTAAAATTTCTTCTTTGGGGCAGCACTATTTCCCAGGTGGTGTTTTTCCATTTGCAAGTACATAAAGCCTCTTTTTTTGAAATGTTAGCAGCCATTTGTCATTAATCATTAGATCCATTAATACAGAAGAGATCGCAAAATAGTGTTACTCTAATGCACTAATAAGAATCCCTCCACTTTATTAGTGATAAATTAGTGAGAATGCATCTATAAAAGGAACCATGTCTTCATCTATTTTTCAATTACCCAGAGTAGTTTGAATAGAAAAGGCAAGATAAATGCCCAATTATTCAGGTAGTACAAATTTGATAAATAATAGCAAGATGGAAAACTCACTTTTGTTTGGGTGTGAGACTTATTTTAAAGTTTAGTAATTAATGTCATCTGGTGTAGTGAAAAGAAGGGCCATCTGTATCCCGATGTTCACAGCAGCAACGGCCACAGTTGCCAAATTGTGGAAAGAACCAAGATGCCCTTCAATGGACGAATGGATAAAGAAGATATGGTCCATATATATGATGGAGTATTATGCCTCCATCAGAAAGATTGAATACCCAACTTTTGTATCAACATGGGCAGGACTGGAAGAGATTATGCTGATAAGTCAAGCAGATAGTGTCAAGTATCATATGGTTTCATTTACTTGTGGAGCATAAGGAATAACACAGAGGACATTGGGAGATGGAGAGGAGAAGTGAGTTGGGGGAAATCAGAGGGGGAGACAAACCATGAGAGACTGTGGACTCTGAGAAACAAACTGAGAGTTTTGGAGGGGAGGGGGGCTGGGGCATTGGGTGAGCCTGGTGGTGGGTATTATGGAGGGCACATATTGCATGGAGCACTGGGTGTGGTGCATAAACAATGAATTTTGGAACACTGAAAAGAAAGAAAATAAAATAAAATGGGAAAAAAATTCTATTAAAAAATTAATGTCATCTGGCATTGGTGTAGAAATATAGGAACAAAGCAATGGAATGAAATAAGAAGCCCAAAACAAATATTTATTAAACCTTTGAAATATTTTATTGAATTAAGCAGCAACTGGGTAAAGATCAGAATGTTATCAGTCAACCAGAAACCTCCCTCATGGGCCCTTTTGGTCATAACCCTTTCCCAAAGGTGACCACTGTTCTGATGTCTAAAATTACATGTTGGTTTTGGCTGTATGATACTTTATATAAATGGATTCATATGGTGAGGACTCTGTAGTATTTCACTTTTGAGGGTTCAAAATTGTATTTGTGAAATTCATTAATGTGGCTGCATGTGGTTATAGATCATTTGTTCTCATTTCTCTATAATATTCCATTTTGATAAGCACTGCTCTATGTACTGAGGATAGAAGAGATCAAAAAGAGAGTCTCTGTTTTAATGGGGTTTACCTTCTAGTATATATATAGTAATATATGAAAATAGGTGTATTTAGGGAAGCTGCACATATGCTTGAATCGTTGGGCAATTGCATAAATGGTGCTGGAAAAATTTGCTATCCATTTGGAAACATATAAAAGTGGGACTCTGTGCCATACACACACAGAAATAATTCCAAGAAATTTAAAGTTCAAAATGTAAAAGGTAAAGTTTTAAAATAAGAAATACTAATTTATTTTTATTATTTTTTAAAGATTTTATTTATTTATTTGACAGACAAAGATCACAAGTAGGCAGAGAGGCAGGCAGAGAGAGAGAGGAGGAAGCAGGCTCCCTGCTGAGCAGAGAGCCCGATGCGGGGCTCAATCCCAGGACCCTGAGATCATGACCTGAGCCGAAGGCAGAGGATTAACCCGCTGAGCCACCCAGGCACCCGAAATACTAATTTATTAATTATCAATATTTATTAAACATCCACTTGTAACAAGCACTCTTCCGGGTTTCAGGGACGCGTCATTAAAAAACAGCATACCAGGGACGCCTGGGTGGCTCAGTTGGTTAAGCGGCTGCCTTCGGCTCAGGTCATGATCCCAGAGTCCTGGGATCGAGTCCCACATCGGGCTCCTTGCTCAGCAGGGAGCCTGCTTCTCCCTCTGCCTCTCTGCCTGCCTCTCTGCCTGTGCTCGCTCTCTCCCTCTGATAAATAAGTGAATAAATAAAATATTAAAAAAAAAAACAAAACAGCATACCAAAATCCCTCTCTCATGAAGTACACATTCAGTGTGATAAGAGAGGCAATAAAAACATGGACAAATAAATTATATAATATATTAGAAAATTGTAAGTGCTTTGGAGAAAAGTAAAGCTAGTAGAAGTAGAGGTGTTAAGAGTGTCTGCAAGAGAGGATAAGGTTGAAATTCAAGGTAGTTTGGTCAGGAATTGTGACCTTAGAGTAGGGAAGGGTTTCTGAAATAAGGCTTAAAAACAAAAACAAAGCATAGGGAACACCTGATTAATTCTACTGCGTTGGAGAAAAAACTTTTATACATCAAAAAACATTAGAAAAGTAAAAATGAAATGAGAAGATATTTGCAACCCATATAGTCTTCCAAGGATCAGCAACCAGATTAAACGAAAAACTTCTATGAATTAATAACAAAAATACTAACAACCAATAGAAAAAAATATAGACAAAGGGTATGAATATGTAGTTCACAAGAGTGGGAACCCAAATTATGACTAAACCTATGGGAAAAAAGTGCTCAAAAAGAAAATATGACCTTAATCCACAATGATTTTTCCTTAGTATCTATTTTTATCTATCTAAGCAAATTATTTAAGATTCGAAAAGAAGAGTTTCACTGAATAATTGCTAGGATCAGAGAAGTAGCACTATTCTGAATTTGACTGACAGCTTTCCTACCTGCTTTTAGAATCATGACCTGTGCTTTTGGGTTACAGGTAAGATGAGAACCACAGATCCAGGAAGCAATTGAATCCTTTTTCTTTCTTGCCTGCATGCATAATATTAACATCTCTGTAACTTCTATAGTAAATATAAACCTTTTCCTCAAAGTTTTGAGATCTTTGAAAATGAAAAAGAGAAGAAAATGGCATTCATGAACCAAGGGAGGTTGAAATGCCACCCAGCCAAGGTGATATCTAATTTCTTAAGAATAAGAAATGCAATTTGTAGATGACCCAAGACACTTGTTTGTTATTTTTCTTCCTGATGCTCAGTTATTGTCTATTTCAATTCAGTACTTATTGAAATCCTATTAGAAGTGATGTAATTCAAATTTGTCAAAAAATGTTGCTCATCACAACTGATGCAAAGATGAACTATCCCATGCATGATGCCAAACTGAGCTTTCTAAAATGCAGATCTCATCACTACACTCCCCTGTGCACTCTGTACTCCAACCTTAGTAAATTACTTGCTCTTCTAAAAACAGAAGATACCTTTGTTACTAATACAACCTGTTCCCTCTATTTTTTATTCAGCAAATACTTATTGAGCACCTATGGTGTGTTAGACACTTTTATAGGAACTGGAGTTTTACCTACGAATCAAAAATAAACTTTCTGTTTTCACGGTGCTTATATTTAAGTGGGAGAAAGACAATAACATCAAAAAAATGTTAATATGTCTGGTATTCTGAGAGCAAATTTTTTTTAAAAAAGGATAAGGGGACAGGATGAAGGAGCAGTGCTTTTTGGTTTAAAGAAAGGCTCTTAGATAAGAAGAAATTTGAGTAAAAGCTTGTGAGAAATGGTGGAGGAAGCCATACAGGTAACAATGCTCTGTATTTATCCACAATGTAACCGAAATAAGTTAGTGCTATATCAGTTTAAGATCTGAAATATAAGTGGCAAGTGTTAGCATCTGAATAAAAATATGATTTTTTAAAATACCCATACCATTTCAAGGGATATTTTTCTCTGAAGTAAAGAAAAAAAATGATACAGCTTTTTGAAATTCTGTACACCTGCCTGCTAGCTGCATTATCAAAACTGTAAACCTTGAACCACAGAATCATTTAACTTTTGAGACTCAAAACAGATAGATTTCTTATTCTTATAAGAATTTTTACAGGAAATAAAAGGGTCTGATATTTGATGTAATGTATACATGTGACTTACCCTTACCTAAAAGGATTCTTTGTTTTTTTCTGCATGTGCAAGGGTTGGGTCCTGCTCGATAAATATCTTTCTCTGCTATCCCTTCTTCACTGAGGTCTGTGGGAGGATTACCAAGAGGCATCTAGACACTCTTGCGAAATTATTTTTTTTCCCAAAGATTTTGTTTATTTATTTGACAGACAGAGAACACAAGTAGGCAGAGAGGCTGGCAGAGAGAGGGAAGGAAGCAGGTTCCCTGCTGAGCAGAGAGGCCGATGTGGGGCTCAATCCCAGGGCCCTGGGATCATGACTCGAGCCAAAGACAGAGGCTTTAACCCACTGAGCCACCCAGGAGCCATAACTCTTGCGAAATTCTTTCAAGAGTATTCGATGAATTTAGTTTAAAAATGTCATAACTCTATCTGAACTTTCCTGGGGACATTTAAAATACAAGTGGTGATTAGGGAATTGGTTGCCATAATTTTCCAGGTGACCGAACCAGTCTTCTCAATAACCCTGCTTTCTCAGGGTCTCATCACAGGCTAATTTAAGCTATAGGTGTGACTATCACTCCAAAAACTGATGGCAATCTCGATGCCCTCTTCCCAGTCCCTTAGACACAGAGCTTACTCTTGAACTGCTCTGTCTTCCGAGTTTCTAAAATATACTAGATGTCCTAACCCCGACGTTATTCATCTCACGTTTTTCCTGGTAGGACATGTGGGCAAATGAAAGAGAAAAGATACCAGAACAATAATTTCTGGTAAAATGAAAACTTTGGGATAGAAGGAATTTTCAGACATCCTGATCACAACTTATACATGTAAAATAGCCATGGAGTATTAGGAAAATAAAGCAAATTTGCCACTTGGAGATTGGTTTATCTATCTATCTATCATCTATCTTCTATCCACCCATCCATCCAACCATCCATCAACTCATTCATTATTCATTCAATAAGTACTTCTTGAACATTTACTGTGCATCGACTTCATGATAGTATCCAGGATTAAACAATTTCAAAATATAATCACTATTCTTGAAGAGCTAGTAGGCCATATAAAAAATACATGAATTATTATTTGGTGAGTGTTCTCTTAAAAGTTTATGCAGTCAACTTAGAACGTGGAAAGGAAGGACTAAAAGCCATTCTGAGTTGAGAGATGAGCGTTTCAAAGAAAGCTGCTCAGAAATTTTTTCTTTGAATCTGAGTAATAATTCTAGCAGATTGTCAAAGTCTAGAATATTCCCTCAGCATAAACACTGCATAGATTAACAAGTTCCCATTATTTGCACATGCTTATATGCCTTTCCTTTAACTATGTCATCAGTTATATAAAAACAATGGGGGTCACCACCTTTTTGGGCCATTCCCAGAAATGTTCACTCCTCCTCCCCTCTCTTGGCCAGTGGTTTTTCCAGGAATAAATGATGACATGGTCTCAACTGCTTAACGATATATGAAACTGTGGGACCATTCCTGGAAATACTGGGGTTTCAGGGATTGATATATGATCAGAAGCCTGAATAGGCAAAGATTTCACTTTTTCTCTTGGATCCCCAAAATTATCTTTCAAAGCAGAGACATTTGTCTCTGGAGGGAACTTGATCAGACCTCCAGAGCAAAGAGATATTTCAACTAGTTTAGAGAGTACAGTTGATTTCTGCACTGATTTCCTCCTAAAGAGTAGATGAGCATCAATAAAGGCTCATTCACGCTGAACTTTCAGTAATCGACGCATAAAGAACTTTAATGTAATTTGTTTTTACATAATGCAGGCTCATAAAATGCATCATTTTTCTTACCCAGTTCATAGTTGGAAGATTTATCATTAGGGGGTTTTATTCAAGGCCAGACTCCTTTAAAAAATCTGAACATTTTTTTTTTCTCATTCTAGCAAAATCCTCCCGTTAAAGAACTGAAGTGCTTCAAACACCCTAGCAATGGTACAGTAAATTACATTTTCTCATTTGGAACTTAGTAATAGATTTCTCTACAGAGTGATTTATCATGCAACAATTAGGAACCCAAGGGAATTAGATGACCATTTTAAATTTTATCAGCTTGTTTCAATAAACTGTTAATGTGACCCTAATGTTTGGGAAGCACTTTAATATAATCAGATTTTGGTTGTTCAATCTACTGACATTAATGGCTACCTCATTAATCATAGCATTCTCGCTGAGACCTTGGAGGCTGAGCTAAGTTCAGTGGACCAATTCTTACAATAATAAAAACAGGCAATTTTCAACAGGGAAATATTCTCACTTTAACTACAAAGTGCGTTTTGTTATTTCTTAGGAATTGACAGGAGTAACTGGAAACTCTAAAAGCTTACAAAATAACAATTAAAAACCCTTTAGACTTAATTCCCAAATTGGTCAATTAAATCAAGACCTCCTATAATCATTACCTGTAATGATTTTCTATTATTTAGAAGTATAAAGCTATACAGCAAGACCTAAAATAGGCCAGACAACAAATACATAATAAATGTCTGTCTCCTAAGCCTGGGTAGCATCTGATGGCTTGCACAAATCCTGCAGAGGTGAAACGTGCCTTCAACTTTTAAAACCCCATGGTTAATTCCTCAGTGGCCTTTCAGGAGGGATATGAAAAAAGGTACTACAGAGTGATTTATAAGATTCCAGGAAATTGTGTGTAAATGTAGAGGTCGATTTTAGTATTTCTGACTTTTTGTTCATTGTGATAACAGACACTGTCTCTGTCTCTTAAATGTCTACAGAACTGAAAGAAACAAGATCTTTTTTTAAAACCACAATATTACTGTAGTTTCCTGCTTGGGTTACCATTACAAAATGTCTTTGTATTGTGTCATGACTGGAAAAAAGAGCATAGTACCATCTGTTTCTAAAGTTATGGTTTTGTTTTATTAATTTTTCTTGTTAAACTTAATAGAATGTGATTATATTGGAAACAAAGTTTATAAAGACATATAGTTAGCTGGAAACAGAAAAATCAGATGTTTTTAAGTCAGGCTAAAATACCCTGCTTTAAAAAAATTTCATTTTTGGTTTCAAGGAAATTTCATCATTAAGTATGTGGTTTGTATTATGGGTTTTGTATTATCTTCAAAGATTAAATGATAGAAAACACAGTCTTAAAATCAAATATAAAAATTCATAAAAATGAAAACAAATACATCTTTCCAAAGCAGAAATTTTTTGGAAATATAACTTGACTGAATCACTATTGATGACTTTTTTAGTTCTTACCTTTTTACTTACTTAACGTACATTATTTTGGATAAAGATTCCAGGGTAGAGATGTTTAAGTTTATTGTATCGGAGAGGAGGAGAGCCCTCTAAAAATGTTCTAGTGCACTATGCCTTCCTAAGGTGATAAATTTCATTGTATAAAATGGGGCCAGTTCACTTATTCAGTCACTAAATACCATTAAGCCCCTTCTATTTTTTAGGTGCTATGTCTCCTAGGCTTGGGATTCTGAAAATAACTTATTAAATTAAGCGCATGTTCTGTGAATAATAGTAATTTAAAGGTTGGAAAGAGATGACATCTATTTTGCCTGGCATTCACTAGGCACTTGCTTCATTCCTTCAGGCTTATGAAATGGATAAAGGCATACCCAAAGTAACACATTCTAGATATTGTGAACTACATAATTCTTCATATAGCCAGAAGTCCTTCATTGGAAGACTCCCTGTTGTAGGGGGTGTCTGGGTGGCTCAGTGGGTTAAGCCTCTGCTTTCAGGTCAGGTTATGATCTCACGGTCCTGGGATCGAGCCCCACATCGGGGCTCTTTGCCCAGCAGGGAACCTGCTTCCCCCTTTCTCTGCCTATTTGTGATCTCTCTCTCTGTGTCAAATAAATAAATAAAATATTAAAAAAAAAAAAAAAGACTCCCTATTTTAGGACCGGTTACTTGCAGAGAGGGATTTTGCTGGGGAAGCAGAGATGATGGTGATTTGTTTTTTAGATCAGTTAAAACGCCTGGTTGAATTTATTGTCTGCTGGGTTAGAGTTTTTAAAATTTCTTCAAAAACAAAGCATTTCTCTATTTGTAATATGTGAAGACCATGGAAATGCACTGCTCAGATCTCCTGCTGAAAGAGCAGAGCTGAGTGACAGATCCCACCGCTGTCCCTGTGATCAATAAACAGTGCTTGTCCAAGGCCACGCTTCCTCCAGGTTGCTGTCTGTTGGGATAAGTGCCACGGTTCACTGGAGACAAGAGCCCACTGGAGGGCAACTTTGTCTTGGGGACTTCACTGGCCTGGCCCAAGTTTTCTTTGGACAGTGTTGCAGTCTGCGGCTCTTTGGAGGCAAGACTCCGCCCTTCCCCCTCTCCTTTCACAGGAGTCAGATCAGCCTTGTGAGCTTCAGGATCCCCTTCCCTACTCCTGCTGCCTCCCCTTTATCTTTCCCACAAATTGCCCCCAGGAAATCTCTTGCATATCAAATCCTACCTTGTCTCGCTACTTCTCAGAGGATCCAAATGTAGAAGATTTGTTCAGCAATCCTTGCAAGCTCTTTTAACATGTATGGTAGATTAATTCAGAACTCATTTTGTTTGAAAGAGCACTAACTGCTATTAGAAGATGGAAATCATAATTATTGCTCTCTTTCTAAAAGTGTAGAAGAAAAAGCTCTATCATTCATCTTATACTTTTGTATACCATTTTCATTAGTGTGAGACATTTTTTCACTAAAGGCAATTTGAGAGTGTTGTAGACCAGCATTGGCAGCTATTAGACAAAAGAGGAATACCATTTTATGCCATGTCACAAGTCACAAGCTTTGACTCTGTTGCTCGGTTTCAAGTTATGAATGGGTGATACACATTGATGACATGTTGCAAAAACACATACACTTGCCCAGTCTAGAGACCAGATGATGCCTTGGATTAAATCATCTTGAAGAATACTATAAATAGAAGAAAGTGTATTCTCATTAGACACTGCTTCATATTCTGCTAATGTTTTATGCCATAGAATTTTTATGGGGCAAATTTTTCTGGTTATTCTTCCAGCTTATTTAGTCCAGTGATTTTCAAACATTTTTTTTTTCTTTAAGCATGGATTTTCTTCCCAAACAAATACTTATCCATTTAAAAAATTCTTAGTATTTAAGGGCCCAGAGGCTCAAGCATTCAACCTCTCTTTCTCCAGAACCTCCTAGAATCCACCTTGCAGTTTGAAAACCACCATTTAGATTATTGTAATCTTTGGGATCACAAACTAAATTTATATCCTCACATGCTGTAGGAACGTATTTACGGACCTTGTTCCATATGGTGTCTTTTTTCAACTGTGACAGAACTTTCTATGAATGACAGTGGAAATTACATTTCTGAAGCGGGTGAAAAATTAATCTCCCTGGCACCAAAATTTTTCTTGGGAGATAATTGTCTTTGTTTAGGAAAATACTTTGATATGTCTTTTAGAGTGGCATCTGAGATCCTCAAGTCATAAGTTTTGAAGACAAATTTAAAAACGATAACTACACTGTTCTGCCAAACAAATGTGTAGGAAATAGAGGGCTGGAAAGGAATAAAGAAGGACTGGGGGAGAGAAAAGGCAGCGAGAGGGAGGCAAGACAGCGAGGGACAGAAGCCCAAGTTATATTTGTAAAAGGCAAACTGTATAATATACTCCATTAAAATTTCAATTATATATCATAATTATATATGGCTCCCACTTTAATGAACATCGGTTGTTGCTCCAGATGCTTCGCTGCTTTATGTAATTTACTTCTAATACACAACAGTCCCATAATGTACTGCATTTTCCCACTTTACTGATAAGGATGAGTAAGACCAGGGCTCTCTATTTACATATTCATTCTGTCAGACACATACTTATTGGCAACTTCCTAGTTGACACACAGCACATTAGAGGCTGGGGCTATAGCAGAGAATAAAGAAGGTTGAAGTTCTTGGTCTCAGAGAGTTTACATTTATCTGCTTTATGCTGGTGGTGAAAGATTCAAGTCTAAGTATACATATTTTTATAAAATACACTCTAATAAGTCAACCTCTTTAAACAAGGCCACTCTTTAAGAAGTTAGCAGTCTTGGCTTTTCTACTTTTTCACGTCTTATAATAGACCCGAGGTGGGTGGATAACCTACTAGATCTGCACACCTTACCATGTGTTACTGATTACTTCAGGCCCCTTCCATAGCTACTCACAGGACTTGGAACAGTGCTCTGAATTTGAAATGTCTTCTTCTGTGCGTGATGTGCCTAATTATGTCAGCACCAGCTGGAAGGAGATATTGACAAGAGAGTACAACACGGCTATGTTCCCTACATAATTCAAATTCAGTGGCAGGCTTCCACCTCCGTCTCCCCTTGCACCTCCATCAGCATAAAGTAGTGCAAGCCTACTGCGCCATATTTAAATGCACAAAAGAAAGGGCATGCATAGAGGTTTTTCTGTGCTTTTAGTGCTCTAGTATCAAAGGTCTCTAAAATCAAAATTATCATCAATAATTAAATTGCATAATAACCATAGGAAGTACATACCATGGTGGGTTTCAAATGATGTTTCAATGCCTTATTAATTTGTACTTCTAATGACAAATTTTGATCACTTTCCTTCCCCTTCCTAAAGTAAAGCAGTGAAATATCCCATCTGCTTTCATCCTATTTGGAGCATAATGGCCTTACGTCTAATAATGACTTAAGTAGATATTCAACATAAGCATTTAGTTTCTGCCATAAGCATAGAAGTAAATTTATCATTTATAGTCCTTTAACAGGTAGCTTTATATGCTTATTTATTTTTTACTTCTGTAATTTAACAAATATTTGCTGGATGCCTACTATATTCCTAATAATAGGAAAATAAGATACAGGAGATACAGATCTTCTCCTCTAGAAGTTTATAAGCTAATGACAGACACTGACAAATAGGCACATAAGTTAATTGAATAGACAGAAATCAAAGAATGCTTATGGGACCATTTGGATGGACAGCATAGACTTTGTAGGACTTTTATTGGGTGGGTGGGGACTATTTAAAAATACAATGTTTACATACATTTCATATGAAAACAAAAACATCATCTATTCAAATAGAATAATACCTAGAGAATCGTTTTAAACAAATAAACATAAAACTCAAACTGTGACTGCCTAATGCAATGTGTTAAATATAGATTTTTGTAATATCTGAGAAGAATAATCACTTTCCTCATAGATGTTTCCTCAATGCATTTTTAAGAAATTCTATACCCTTAAACTTCTATAATATGAACAATGTTCAAATAAGAATATTGCTTTTAAAATAAGGCTATAATAATAATAATAATAATATATGAAATTAGCATGAAATGGTAAGGAAGTGTTATATCCATGTAAGTGCTTCATGTATGCACTGTTGACAGAAGTATACTCAAAGATCTCTCCATAGATTAGGCATGGAAAGCAAACAAAAAAATCTCGCTATAGAACATAAGATTGCCCAATGTTAAAATACTGTAAATGAATTTTTTTCATTATTGAAATAAGTACACTAATAAACTATATTAATGTGGTACATATTTTAGGTAGCAAAGTTAATGATTCTTTGGTGTTATATTGGTTCTCATATAGATTCTTTTGTTTGCAAGGAACAGAGATTCATTCAGGTCACCTCATATAGGGAATCCTATAAAAATAAGGAAAACAGGAATCTTAGCCAATCCTCAAGGAAAGCCAGAAAAAATATCTGGCCTAAGCAAGAATGAGAAACACTGAACAGTGGGGCCTTGTGACAACTGGAATGCAATCTTTGAGAGTCAACGCAACTGTGGAGTGACCTCAGGGCTTTCTCACCTGCCTGGCTCCATCTCCTGGGTCAGCATCCAGTTTCTACCTGCCTGGGCATCTTTGGTGTTTTCACTTCTGCCTCTACTGCCAATGAGCTCCCTCCCCACATGTGTCAGGATCTAATCCCACCCGGCGGGGGAGGACTGAGTAGTTTGGGTATCAGTATCTTTGAGAGGTTGGACTCTGATGTCATGCCATCTCAGAAGCTTCTGAATGCCCTAGAGTTAGATACCCAGGCCGGTAAAATTGGTCTGGCCAAAATGGCAGGGGCAGGTGGTAGAGGTCAGTAGGGTAGGGTCAGTCATGATTAAGCTGTTGCCTGGGGTTCTTTCTACAGGCCTTTTATTAAATTACTAATACTTAGTTCTAACACATCCAGTGTGTGATGTAGCTTCATTGTCATTACTGATATGATCACTAAATGCAATAAAATGATGGATCATTCTTAAAAGACTCTGATTTTCTCAGGAAACACGAGCAATGTGTAGACAAACCAGAAACAAGTATATTACCTTTTGCATCAAACAAATTTTCTAAAAATAGCACTCAATATCTGGCATTATAAAATTCCACTGATGAAATAAAAATAGGGTTCAAGGCTCTAGGGACCTACCAGATGAGGGTCTACCAACCCAAAATGAAATAGTTGCCTCACTGAAATAACTAAGAGGAGGTCAAGAATTATGCACTGAAATCAATGTGTTAGTTATTCAGTGTTTTCACTGTTTCTTACATTTTCTGGCATTGAATGCTTATCACTTAGAATGCTATAAATGTACTAAATGCTATAAATGTACAAAGTCAGGCAAATTATTACTAATAATTAAAAATGTCTTTAGCCTGATTGTTAATATTTATTAATTGCCTCTAGAAAACAGTATGAAGTTTCCTTAAAAAACTCAAAAAGTTAAAAATAGAACTAGCCTATGATCCAGCAATTGCACTACTAGGTATTTGCCCAAAGGATACAAAAATACTAATTCAAAGGGATACATGCATGGCAGTGTTTATAGTAGCATTATCAACAAAATTAGTCAAATTTTGGAAAGAGCCTAAATGTCAGTTGATTGATGAATGGATGGACATTTGATGAATGGATAAAGAAGAGTGGTGGTGGTGATGGTGGTGGTGGTGTGTGTGTGTGTGTGTCTGTATGTATGTGTATATACAGACACACACACACATATATATATATTTATATTTATATATACTTATATATTTAATGGAATATTACTCAGCCATATAAAAGAATGAAATCATGCCATTTCCAACAATGTTGATGGAATTAGAGAGTATTATGCTAGGCAAAATAAGTCATAGAAACAAAAATAACATATATTTCACTCATATGTGGAATTTAAGAAACAAAACAAATGAACATGGAGGAGGAGAGAGGACAACCAACGAAACAGACTTTTTACTATAGAGAACAAACTGGTGGTTACCAGAGGGGAGATGAGTGTGGGATGTAGGTAAGTGTTGAATCAGTAAATTCTACACCAGAAATGAGTATTATGGATGCTACACTGTATATTAACTAATCTGCCCAAAACCAAGAAAGCCTCCGCAGAGCCCCCCACAATTATTGACTGCTCATTATGTTATTATTATTATACTCTGCTAAGTTATCAAAATACACTAACTTATTTAATATGCCAGCCCAGTAAATTACCAAATCTTAATTAGCCCTTTTACAGATGAGGAAACTCAATCATAGGTAGGTTTAATTATTTTTCTTAAGGTCAATTCACAGCTTATGAGTGTTAGGGCCAGAATTTTGTGACAGGCATTCAGAGTCCAGAACCCATACCAGCTCCTGGAAAGGAATATTTAAAGGAATAGGTTATCTTGACTTTGGAGGACAATTTTAATTCCCTGTGTGCTCCTGTTGAGAAAGTAAGCTTTTCTTTTAGCTTTTAAATATCTTGGTGACCAAGAGTGCAGGAAGAAGAAAAAGGAGCTCTACAAAAAGGCAGGAGAAGTTGGTTATGAGGACTGGTTCTCAGGAAGATTGAGTTTGTCTGCCCATATGAAGACTTTTCCTAGTTTTCCTACTCTAGACCCATATGCACATTATACCATCCAAAGTACTCACCTTCTATTTTTATTACCTAAGGGTTCTCTCATTTTAGCTATGTTTTAAAAACTCTATCTTGGTGTGCCTGAGTGACTCAGTCGGTTAAGCATCTGTCTTTGGCTCAGGTCATGATCCTGGGATCCTGGGATACAGCCCTGCCTTTGTCCCCTGCTCAGGCAGGGAGCCTGCTTTTCCTCCCTCTGCCCTTCTGCTCCACTTGTGTTCTCTCTTGCACTCTCTCTCACTCTCTATCAAATAAATTAAAAATCTTTGAAAAAAGGTTAAAAAGTCATCTTTTGTACGTGTCAATGCCTCTGTCCCATCAGGTTCTTAGTATTATGGGATTCTGTGTTCCCCAACTTGTGGAAAGGAAGACGACTCTGGTTAAACTCATGCTAGGTCCATTTTGAGGCACAGAAATTGGGGCAAGAAGGAGTGAGCCAGAGGGTAGCTGTAATTGCATGTATGTGTGTGTGTGGAGGGGGGCTCTCTGTGTAGTGTCAGGACTCTGAAATCTAGCTGTTTCAGTACAATGCCAGTGTACCTTGATTCAAGCACTCTGAAACTTACTTGGAAGGCAAGGGTAAAATAAACTGTCAATACTGTACATTTTATACAAATAATTTTTCTATTAAAAAACTGCCTTTCTTATCTCTGCGGTAAAAGAACTCTCTTCAATGGCCAGATTATTTCTCCTACAGCTTCTGTAATATTGGCTACTAGAAGAGACTCTCCAGCAAACTCAATTACATACAACATAGACTCTGGCTACTTTAACAGTATTTTTGTCCCAATGCCTATCTGAAATCAGATGCATTGTGGACCAGTGTCTTTCTCCACTCATGGTTTCCATGATGAGGAATTTTCACCAAACACCCAAAAACCAAATACCAAACACATACCAAAAAACAAACAAACAAATAAAAACCAAGGAAAAAAAAAACACAAAATAACAAATAACAGAGCTGGTATGATGCAAAAATGGCAGCATAGTTTGTGCCAAAATTCATCCTTCACCAGATTTCTTTTTTTCTCCTCATTTCTGTCCCAAACAATCTTTAACCCAGGAAATGTACTTAAAGTTCTTAAGTTCAGAAGCAGTGTGGCTCAAAAAATTTTTGTCAGCTGTTCTTAGGGCCTATGCACCTACAAAACATTCAAGTGTCTTTAAGATCTGTTCTTAGCCTACCTTTACTGCTAAGATTAAGTCTAACCTCAAACTTTTTATATAGAAATATTCCAAACTTCTAGAAAAATGAAGTATCATAATACCCATTATCCTTCATATAAAAATAAATGAGTGTTAACATTTAGTGGTGTTTTCTTCTAATTATTCTTTTTTTTTTTTTTTTTACTTGATAGAGATCACAAGTAGGCAGAGAAGCAGGCAGAGAGAGAGGAGGAAGCAGGCTCCCCACTGAGCAGAGAGCCTGATGTGGGGCTCGATCTGAGGACCCTGAGATCATGACTCGAGCCGAAGGCAGAGGCTTAACCAACTGAGCCACCCAGGTGCCCGCTTCTAATTATTCTTGTAAGGAAATAAGATCTTCTTTCATTCAACAGGTATTTAAAAAAATTTTTTTAAAAAGATTGTATTTATTTATTTGCTAGAGAGAGAGAGAGAGAGAGAGAGAGCAAGCACAAGCAGGAGAAGCAGCAAGCAGAGGGAGAAGAAGCCTCCCCGCGAGCAAGGAGCCAGATGCGGGACTCGATCCCTAGACCCTGGGATCATGAGCTGAGCCAAAGGCAGTGGTGTCCCCAACAGATATTTTTTGAGTAACCTACTATTAGCCAGCCATCCTTCTTGGTGTTTAGAATTTATCAGCGAGTAAAACAGACCTCAATAGCTGCTTGAAGGGACACTTGCACTCTTTGTAAGTTATTTTAAAATGTTTTAGAGGAGTAAAGCTTACTGGCCACTTACCGTTCCTTCTATGTGGAGGTAAGTCATTCACCAGTGGTGTGGGCCCCTCTTGCCAACATCTCTCTTCTGAGGAGAGCCCATTTATCTGGTTGATGAATCTGGGAGAAGGGACCGGATCCGGGCGTTTAGCTCCTTCTTTTCAAACAGTAGAATCACGCCATTGCTGTCCAGCAACACAGTTTTACAGGGAGAAGCTCTGACCCTATGAGAATCGTCTGAGTAAGTCCAGAGTTGCTGGTGACAGTGTGGACAACTTTGCCTGTGTACTGTCAATATTAAGAAGGCTATGTGCAATATTCCTACACTACACTCCTCAAAACTAATCAAAATAGAGGCAGTATATTGCTCTCCAGTTTGCCAATTTTTTTTTATTGTTTATTTGTTACTTAGTCCTGCGATAAGTAAAGGAGAGATTTGATTATTGGGACCTCTCAAACATCCCAAATCCTATTCCTCTTCCCCTCTCCCCAGAGCAATAGTTTTCTAATATTGGTGCATATTCTCCTAGTCTATGGCTTTGTGTTTTTTTTTTTTTTTGGACTACATTTGTATATAACCATAAAAAACTCAGTGTTATTATTTTTAAATTTTACATAAATGTTCCACATGATATATTATTCTATAGCTTCTTTTTTACTGCATTTTTTTATTGAATTCTACCTGTACTAATCTGTGTATAGCTAATTTGCCCATAATTACTATATAATATTACATCATACAAATGTAAGTTTTTTGCCCATTCCCCTGTGATGGGACTTCCTTTGTTAGCCTTATGTTTGAGCTGTGCTTCATTTCTCCTGTTGCATAGTGAACTCAGCTCTGAGCCTTTGCATCTGCTATTCCTTCTGCCAAGAATACCTTCTTCTACTCAGTTCATCCCCACTTATATCCCTCCTGCCCATCACTTAGCTAACTCCAAAATTTAGGACTCAGCTCAGACATCTCTCCTTCCAAGAAGTCTTCTTTAATATGTATAGTAAGTCTTGCCTTTCCCAGACTGTGGCAGGGATCCACATTTCAAAATGAGACCTAAATTCAAGTGCTTTGCAAACCTGGATTGAGTTCTATACATAAGTGAAATATCTGTGAGGTAGATTTTGTAATTTGTAAATTCTCTGCATGAGATTGCAGCAAAATTAAAATTAAAAGTAAACTTTGCTTGGTTGATGGTTAGAGCTGTTTTTCCAAGACTGGATTAGAACGTTAATTGGTAATGGAGCCAACTATGTATCTCATATTCTTTTTCTATACACCCCACTGAATAATTTCCAATTATAATAGAAGAGTGCCCACCAATTTAAATTTCTCAGTGACATTAATGCTGGAGGACACGCAGAAAAGCAAGAAATTTGTCTTTTTTGAATAGCAAGTGGGCAACATTTTGTTTTAAATAAAGGGTATGGCTTTGCAAAATGTACTTTGTTCATTTATTGTGATGGCTGTACTCTAGTATAAATTATTTATTATGATACTTTATACTATATTTTATAGTCTGAGTAATATGAGTCCTTACTGGAGCTCTTTGCTATTAAATCTTTTCTAAGAAGCATTCAAGATCACTAGTTTTCAGAGAGTATTTCCAGAATTAGTAAAATAATTAGGATGCCTTTAGTGTACATCATACAAATTAAATTCAGTTCTGAGGAATGCAAATCTCTATGCATGCCCAGGCAAGCTTTATTTTATTATTTTTTATTTTGGAAAAAGATGTTTTTGTTTCTGATGCACAAGGTGTTTTGTGGGTAACAATCATTAAGGTTAATGGGAGTAAGATGCAAAAATCTCTCCTGCTTTGTGAGAAGTACAGGCCCCATAATGTTTCCAGGAGGAATACTCTGAAACCTTCATAAAACATTTATATCAGTTGGATAGAAAAAAAAAAGAAAAGAAAAACCTCCTTTAATAAAACATTTGCCCCTATTACACCATGCTGCCATTAGACTTTTATTTATTCAAGATTGTATGCAATAAATTTGCATTACATGTATATTTTGCAAAGAATGAGAGCACACCAATGCCCTCATGTTATCTAAAGAAAGATAGCCTTCTGAGCAATGAAAGTGAGGATTTTGGTAAAAATTTTCATGTTTCCTGAATGTCCTGGGTTTATGTGTATGGCATTCCTAACTTGGATTCTAAGATCTATGTTCTAGCTATTGGTCTTAAATTAATATGATAAAGTAGAGAAAGCTTATACTTATTTAACTTTCTAAGTGAGGGGTTAGTAAAATTATAAAGGTAAAAAATTAATTGAGAAAAACAGTCAATTAAAAAAATTAAATATATTTTCAGAATAACCATACATTACATTTATTTTTCAGTATTTCTTACTCTGATTATATGTTGAATGTCATAATGTAGCTGGAATTTTGGAACAAAATTTAAAAATAATGTAATTTGTGAAACAAATAAATTAAAAAATAAACGTGGAAAATCACAAAAAAATTACTGGCATGTACATATGTGTGATATAATAAATTTTAACAATTTTTTTGGGTCAGCTTTTTGTAGAGAAATACAAAGTCAATGTTTATATATCTTAAGTGAAATATGCCACCCTTTTTGAGGAAATGTTAAAATGTTGAACATCTATGTTCTCCACAAGTAAATAACACATTATATGGCTACATTGTGACCAGATTATATCTATTAGTTACTGCCGTGCACCATGTAAATCTCTAGATTCCCCTGGGAAATGAGAAAATCATTTCAGACTTCAATAACTAACAATCAGTTATTGCTCTGGGCAATAATAAAGCTGAATGCAATTACCTAAAGTGAAGTTAGCAGTGTAACAAATGAAATACAGATTTTTTTTCCCTCTCTTAAAATAAATGTAGCATCTCCTTATCCTATACTACTGTGTAATATAATAGGGTCTTCTAAACAGTATATTGTCTGCATAACCTATTTGAGATTTAAAATATATCTGATTAAAAGTTATAAAGTTACTTTATGTGATATCACTTAAATGGTATGTTATCATTTGGTGGGTGCTCAAAATAACAGTAATGATAATAGCAAACAAAAATCAAATCATAAGATCCACAAAATTGCAAAAGATAAAACATTTATTTAGAAGATTTATTAGACAGGCTTGTGTCCTTAAAAATATTGAATCTTACTAATGAAAATGTTAAAACTTCTTCCTAGTCTTTGTTCATATAGCAAAATGACTAGAATAAAAAATAAGAACATTTTCAAGTTAGCGATAATGGTCTTACATATATATATTATTACTATACATTGTTAAAGTATTCATTGAAATGAATGTCAAGAAGAAAGAAGTGGTTCACAATAATGGCTGATTCACAAATTTTACTCTTAGAATTTCTTTTTTTCTGTAACATTATTTATTTATCCAAAATTGATTTCTAATTCATTATTTGCATATATTTCCTATTTGTCACAACAGTATACAATTATACTGAAACAGATTTCCCAGTAGAAAGTTAATCCTGCTGTTTCACATTTTGTTTAACCATTTTTTATGTATAATTGTAGTCTGTGTTTTGGCATAGACCACTCCTGAAACAGTAGATTTTCTGGCAATTTGGCTGTTAGCATACATTTGATGGTGAATATAGCCTTTCATTAGCTCTGTATTCAAATAGCATTGCCAAAGTATTTTTCATGTTCTTTACTCATTTCTGTTTATAATAAATCCTTGGAAGCTTGAAGCTGACATCTGTTTTCTGAAGTAATCCTTTCTCTTTCCTCTGTATGGGCACATACTGACTTATTATTGCAGCGTTGTTTATTAGAGTTGGGCTGCTAGCAATTATTATTATTTAAGAAAAATGAATTGTTTTGTGGGGAAAAACACATAGGAAAACTGTATGAATAATGTTACAAAAGGATATGTAAAAATTGGCACTTACAAATAGTGACAGCATCTGCTTAACTGCATATTTATATTCTGTAGTTTTATTATATGTTGAGTAATCTGAGGGATGCTTCAATTTCACGACCACACAATATTTTAAAATCAAATACATGCACTATAGTAAAATCTTTGTTGAATTTGCTTATCTAGGAATCCTGTTTTAACTCCTTTATCTCATTCAAGTTGGTTCCTCTTCTGTTTCCTTCCCAATCTCCCATTCTACTGTTGTCCTTTGTTCTATTAGAATTTATTAAACACATACTGTGTTCCAGGTCACCAAGAAAGCCAATTCAAGGGTCCGTAAGATACGGTCCCTGCCCACAAGAAGCTCATCATCTACTAAGGGGGAGAGACATTCAAACGAGCAATGATACTTTTCCCCAGTTTTATTGAAAAATAACTGACATACATCACTGTATAAGATTAAGGCATATAGCATGATGGCTTGATTTACATATATTATGAAATGATTACTGCAGTAGGTTCAGCTAACATCCATTCTTTCTTATAGATACAATAAAAAAGAAAAGAAAGAAGAAAAGAATTAAGAAAAAAAAATTCTCCTCATGACGGGAACTCTTAGGATCTACTCTTCTAACAACTTCTTATATGCCATTCAGCAGCGTTAGCTGTAGTCATCATGTCGTACATTATAACCCTAGCACTTATGTATCTTATAAGTGGAAATTTGTACCTTTTGACCACCTTCCTCCAATCCCTCCACCCAAATTGTACCACAAGTCTGATCTTTTTTTCTATGAGTTGTTTCCCCCCACCTTTTCTGATTCCACATATGAGTGAGATCATACAGTATTTGACTTTTCCAGTCTGACTTATTTCACTTAGGATAACGTCTTCAAGGTCTACTCATGTTGTGTACATATGTATATATCATGAGTTATTTATCCATCCATCAATGAATACTTAGGCTGTTTCCATCTCTTAGCTATCGTAAATAATGCTGCTATGAACATGGAGGTGCAGATAGCTCTTCAAATTAGTATTATTTTACTTTTGGATATATTTCCAGAAGTGGAATTGCTGGATCATATGGTAGTTAGTCCTATTTTTAATTTTTTGAGGAATCTCGATACTGTTTTTCATAGCAGCTATACCAGTCTACAATCCTACCAACAGAGCACAAGGGTTCCTTTTTCTCCACATCCATGACAGCATTTGTTAATCTCATTTTGTTTTGTTTTTTAAAGATTTTATTTACTTATTTGACAGAGAGAGACAGCTAGAGAGGGAACACAAGCAGAGGGAGTAGGAGAGGGAGAACCAGGCTCCCCCCCCTGCTGAGAAGAGAGCCTGACTTGGAGCTCATCCCTCCACCCTGGGATCATGACTTGAGCCAAAGGCAGACGCTTAATGACTGAGCCACCCAGGTGCCCCTTTGTTTTGTTTTTGATGATGGCTATTCTAATAGGCATGAGATGATCTTATTGTGGTTTTTATTTGCATTTCCATAATAACTAGTGATGTTGAGCATCTTTTCACATACCTGTTGACCTTTCGTATATCTTCTTTGGAAAAATGTCCTTAGGACTTTTGCCTATTTTTGGTATTTTGCTACTGAGTTGTACGAGTTCTTTATATGTTTTAGATATTAACCCCTTATCAAATATATGGTTTGCAAATACCTTTTTTCCCATTTTGTATTGTCTTCTCACTTGTTGATGGTTTCTTTTCCCAAGAGAAGCTTTTTAATTTGATATATTCCTACTTGTTTTTATTTTGTTCCTTGTGCTTTAGGTGTCATATGCAAGAAATCATTACCAAGACTCATGTTAAGGAGATTTGTTCCCATATTTTCTTCTAGGAATTTCATGGTTTCAGGTTTTACATTTAAGTTTTTAATCCATTTCAAGTTAATTTTTGTGAATGATGTAAGATATGGCCTAGTTTCCTTCTTTTACATGTGAATATCTAATTATCCCAGCACCATTTATTGAAGAAACTGTCTTTTCCTCATTGAGTATTTGTGGCTCCTTTGTCAAATATTAGTTGACCATATATGCTTGGCTTTTATTTCTGGATTTTCAGTTCTGTTCTATAGGTCTATTTGTCTGTGTTTATGCCTATATCATATTCTTTTGATGACTATTGCTTCATAATATTGCTCAAAATCAGGAAGTTTGATATTCCCTGATTTGTTCTTCTTTCTCAGTTTTTCTTTGGCTATTCAGGGTCATTTGTGGTTCCATATATATTTTAGGAATTTTTTTTTTCCTACTTTTTTTTCTCCTATAAAAAATGACATTGGAATCTTGATAAGGATTGCACTGAATCTACAATGGCTCTCAGTAGTATCAACATTTTAACACTATTAATTCTTCCAATCCATGAACATGGGATAACTTTTCATTTGTCTTCTCTTTCTTTAATCATGTCTTTTAGTTTTCAGTGTAGAGATCTTTCATCTCCTTAGTTAAATTTATTCCTAAGTGTTTTACTGTTTTTAATAAATGGGATCTGTTTATTTCTTTTTCAAAAAGTTCATTTTAGTGTATTGAAATGCTACTGATTTTTATATGTTAATTTTGTATCTTGAAACTTTATTGAATCCATTGATTAGATCCAACATTTTTGGTTGAGTCTTTAGGATTTTCTATATATAGAATCATGTCAAAAGCAAATAAGGATAATTTTATTTCTTCCTTTCCAATTCTGATACCTTTTATTTCTTTTCTTTCCTGATTGCTCTAGCTAGGACTTTCTGTATTATGTTGAAGAGGACTGATGAGCATCATCAACCTTATCTTAAGACCTTTGCTGGTCTTAAAGGAAAACTTTTCAACCTTTCACTGTTGAGTACAACATTAGTTGTGGGCTTGTCATATATGACATTTATTATGTTGAGATATACTCTCTCTATGCCAAATTTGTTAGTTTTTATCATGAATACATGTTGAATTTTGTTCAATGCTTTTTCTGAGTCTACTGAGATTATTATATGTCTCTTTTCTTTGATTATATTGTGATGTACCACACTGACTGATTTGCATATGTTGAAACATCCTTGCATTCCAGGCATAAATCCAACTTGATTGTAGTGAATGACCCTTTTAATGTGCTGCCAAATTTGGTTTGATAGTATTTTATTGGGAATTTTAGCATTTATATTCACCAGACTATTGGCCTATAGTTTTATGTTATACTAGTGTCCTTTTCTGGTTTATGGCAATTATTTTTTTTATGTTGGATTAGTCAAGCCAAATAGTCAAAATGTTACTAAATAAAACCATATTGAATAAAAATATATGTTCTTTAATTAGGGATTTTCTGTAGATAGGATACTGTGGAGACTGCATTGCCCTCCTCTTTAACCTCTAATGAGTGATCAAAAGTTCTCAAAATGTATAATTTTTAGAAAACTTCTCTTAGTGTACTTTGGACAATTCTGAAGAAATTTAGCAAAGCCAGTTTGGGTGATTCTTCTTGTGTATGATGTCACCTTTTTCAGCACTCTCTTCCTGTTCCCTTCACACACACACACAGATCCATTAAACTGGTGTTTTTCAAATTTAGAATGCAGCAGAATCAACTCAAGGGCTTGTGAAAATGCAGACTTCTGAGCCCCAGCCTCCACTGTTTCTGATTCAACGGGTCTAGGGTAAGGCGGGAAAATTTGTTTTTCTGACAAGTTCTCAAGTGATGTTAATGTTGCAGACTTAGGTAACATGCTTTGAGAACTGCTCTGTTATAACATTTGGGAATATTTTCTGCCCCCTGAGAGAGTTTAGCAAAGAAACAAACCTACTGACAAGTACTTGTGTTACTTGAGTTGTTTCCTAAACTCTCTGGTTGTCAGTTGCTTCCTTTATAAAATAGAGTTTATTTCCCCGTTACAGTTTTGTGGTAATGATCTAGTGATAAAACACTTGTAAAGTACAGGTCAGTGTTTGGCACAAAGTAAATGCTTAACTGATGATGTTCATCTTCCTCCTTTCCTTCTCCCCTTCCCACAAGCTTGGCCTCAACCAGAACTACATTGCTAGGATCTTTACTTAACCATCCCTTCCATCACCCCTCTGACAAGTGAAGGTAACCTGAAAATGATAATAGTATTCTATGATGATACTTTCTTAAAAAGGAATAAACTATTTTTAACCTAAAGCTAATTTTTTAGTTGCTGTGTTAAACTACCATCAGCTTTTCTCATTCGCATCTTTCCTAGTAAAGACCTTATTGGTATGGGGCAATTTTAGAGTTAAAATAGGAAGTATGGTGTAAACAGGTTTCTATTCACTTCCACTGCTTTAGATCAGGTAGTACTGCTATTAGATCTAGGCAATAGGAACAAGAGGAACCCCTGTATATAGAGGGGTCACCAGACATACACAATACATACACACACACACACAGTTTATTAAAGTTCATATGCATGCCTATGATACTCAGAATCCTTCACTAGGCATTGGGATAAATTAACCACTGACCTGAAACATCCATTCCTGTAATACCATTCAGGTACCGGTGAAATACTAAGCTAAGATGTATGATGGGCTATGCCATAAATGACATGCTTCAGATTGCATGGAAAATTTGTGTAGCAAAACCACTTAGGTAAGGAAAAAGTTGAATTAATTTTTAAATTCTTCTTTTCAAATAGTATGAATGTGATAAATACTTGTACAATAAGGTACTATTTTCTAAGAATCCAAGCACCCATTTTTTTCTCTCCTGTTTCAGTTTGTTTCTAAAATTTTTCATAAATTAGTACAGTATTTCCAATAGCTACATGTGCTGCCTGGGAACATTTTACAATATTAAACTACTTATATTACTCTAAAATTTACATGCACACACACATATAGTTTTATGGAATATGACACTGGCACACTGGCAACTAGTGGTATTAAAAATAGAATTGCAGGGATGCCTGGGTGGCTCAGTTGGTTAAGCCCCTGCCTTCAGCTCAGGTCATGACCCCGGGTCCTGGGATTAAGTCCCACATCAGGCTTCCTGCTCAGCTTGCTCTCTCTCTCTCTGACAAATAAATAAGAAAAATCTTAAAAAAAATAGAAATGTAAAGGTTTTATCCTTCTAAAAATATCTAAAAATTTAGAGATTTAATTACATTTTCAAGAAGATATTTTAAATTCAGCTTTATTTAAATAATTTTAATTTAAAATTTATATGTATTATAATTTTCATTTTTTAAATATCAATAATTTTGAAAATTTTAAAAGAAAAATATCACTTTGAACATATACTAAAATAATTTTTAGATTTTTAACTACTTTATATTTTCATATAAATTTCTATACTTCGAATATGAATATATTTTTTTAAAGTTTCTTAATATTGCCTAGCTCATTGGGAACAAGTACAAGTGGAGAACATGATATAAACTGAAACTATATAAAAGCAGAATTAAGAAAAGAAAAACTATATAAAAAATGAAAAATCTGCAAAGAAGAGATTTCATTAAGTTTTTAAAAACTGGAAACAAGGGAAAGTGACTAATAATTACAATGTATAACGCACATCAATTTCATATACAAAGCATTATATATTTTTTATTTAATGGATATTTAGTTACTATTCAAAACAATAGAGAAAAAATTATGTTCATCAAACTACAACTTGATCAGTTGAAATCTCATCTTCTTTATTAAAAGGAGATTTAAATGTTTGTGAAAAATGAGAATAAAATTTTTTAAATTATTTATATCAAGTTCACTGCTCAGAAGCAACAATTCTAATTCTGGCCCACCCAGTAGAGATAAAGAAAGTAACATGAGTGAAGCCAAAAAACTGGAGAAAAATGAGATCTCTGGAACTTCACTGTTGATATTCGGTGGTGTTCTTACAAGATGGCCATCAAGACCTTCTAACTTCATAAACTATTTCTAGCAAAATATGATCCAGTTCAAACCAGTAATTATAATATTCCATTGTATAAGTGTTTATTAACTTCCATAAAAAGGAGAAAGAAACTAGGATATAATAATTAAATGGTCAGAGACTAAGTATTTTTTAACTTTAGTCATAAATTTCAAATCAATAGTCAAGTCTGTTAGTGGCCAACAGAACAAAAACACTTAAGGTTTCAAATAAAACAAAATAAAAATATTATTTTCACACAAAATACAAAGCCACTACTAGAGCTATAATCAAGGTTTAATAAACAGCAATAGCTAGTATTCAACAAAGAAAAGCAAACAACACTGTATATTGGCATGATAGTTGTAAAACAATAATATAATAGATTTGTTTAAGCCATATACAACAATGCTCTGGCACTAACAGCATAATATTTACAAAAAGTAATGAAGCACTTTTAGGTTTTGTAAAAACAATTTTAAGGTGTGATGTTAGAAGATTCAAACATGTAAGACCAGTAAAAAATACTGAAAGACATGACTACTATCTAGAATGAAAAATTCAATATGAGATTACTAATTTAAGCAAATCATACATGAAATTTTAAAAACTTAATACTGTTCAATCAACCAGAGTGTACCAAGGACAAAAGTCAAATTTAACAATTAACATTATTATATGTATTGTTGAGTTAGCAGAAGAAGAAAAATAATTCAAAGTTAATGACTGTTTCATTAGTTTCACACTTATTACAAAACACATTTGTTTTGACTTAAGTAAAGAACTGAGAGAAAAACGATTTTCAATTTTAGGCAGAGACTGTTGAATCTATGATAGTAACTCTGAAATGTTTAATAAAGAAAAAAAGCAGAATTTGGCCAACAATCTAGAAGAATTTATTTATGCCATAGATGGCATATAATTTGAATTTATTACTAAGAGACATGGCCTCAACTATGCTTATGGTGATAATATTCTTTAAAGTAACTAAAAATTATATTTGGGTATGCTACATCTTGAAAATATGTCAAATTTCAAATATGACTGTACCAGTACTCTTGAAAGCTTGAGGGAACTGCCTACCAAATGCCGTTAACGCAATTATATCTGTTTATTCAACATTTCATATGCCCCAGAAGAATGTGATCTGGCTCATATTGATATGCCTATTTCCTCTCTCCCTCTCTCTCTCTCTGTTTCTCTCTCTCTCTGTCTCTCTCAATCTCTCTCTCTCTCTCACACACACATACACACAGAACTCTGAATTTCATTAAGTGCTATTAACTATTTCTACATACTACCAAATATGATCCTGAAACTCGAAACTATTCTTCACTATATTTCCAGCACCTCAGGTGCCCAGAACATAGTAAGCACTAAATAAATAATCATTTACACTTGGATAAACCGTGTTCTCTCATGCCTTTATAACTTTGAATTTTATAGTCCTACAAGTCTACATTCCTCTGCCAAAGACATATTCCTTTTCCTACCTGAGATATTTTAGCGGCTTCTAGAGACATTTTTTTAAATCTTTCCCTAAACTGAGATAGATGTTTCTTTCTTCACTATTTCTAGAATTTCCTTGGTTTTCATCTATTAAAACATATTAGCGTCTCTTGAAAATGTGATTTACTTGTCTGACTTTCCCACTGAAGTATGTACCTTAAAGTTGTTATTTCATTTTTGCAGTCTCACTTCTAAAATACTAACAGAATAGAGTTCAAAATGAATAAAGACTAATAAAATTTGTATTTCCTTTGTGTTTGAGATATCAGTAACATTTTTTCCCAAATGCTATCATAATTTTATACATACCCACAACTGACCTTATGCTATACATAAAATACTTGACCTTACACAAAATAAGGGAATTTTGTTTTTATCGTGGTAGTTCTTAAGTTTCTGGCAGTCTTTGATGAGAGATATGAAATATAGAAGTTTAAAAAGTATTGATTTAATTTAATTTTCTGCCTTTTTACTGTGCTAACATTAATTCCTTAGAAATTTCCCATTCTCTTTCAGTAAACTGATCTCTTATTGAACAATCTTCTCTGCCAAATTGTCTTTCTCAAAGTGAATATAAATCCTTACACTGAAGTTTAAACCCATTTTCCTCTCTCTCCATTTTTATTATAACACTGAAAATTAATAGAAAGAATTAAAATGAATATGGAAAGATAATTAAAATATATCAATATTAAGTGGGCTAAATATTTAATATTTGATTACATAATGTGATCATTAATCATTCATTCATTTATTCTACAAACATTTACTGAGGGATTATTAAAGGCCAAGCACTGAGTTGGAGACTTTATATAGGATTAAAATATGAATAAATTAAAGTTACTGTTTACTGATGTTTTAGCAGAAAAAGTTTTAGCCTTGGGGCTGACTGGGCCTTCACATTTTTTTCATTTGTATTGATAACTGCTCTTGTTTCTCATACTACATACCTTTATCTATCTCTATATCATCTATTTAAATATTCAGAAAATAAATGCTATAACTATTTAATTAATTTGTCAGGATTTATGGGTATCTTAACACGTATAGACTTCATTTTATTTCATTTTTATAAGTACTGTCTAATTGTTGGAAGTCTTTTAATATTCTTTCAGAATGATTTCAGAGATCAAAATCAAATTTTCCACATTTTTGGGTAAGAAAGTTGAAGCCTGGGATGCCTGGGT
>ML100287.1:0-19030 GCA_003697995.1 Taxidea taxus jeffersonii | reverse complement strand
GATCCCAGGACCCTGGGATCATGACCTGAGCCGAAGGCAGAGGCTTTAACCCACTGAGCCACCCAGGCGCCCCAGTGAACCTTTTTCTTATCAACCATTAAACACATATACAAGTAGCTCCTTGCTCCTTGATGTCTAACATGATTCCTCCCATGTTATAGCATCTACAGGACACAATACACAATTTTGCCCAAGAGGCTGTCTTGATTTCTGGTTCAAGGGAGTAGGCTACACACATCAATTTACCTTCCTAGATTTACTGAAATAACAACAACAAAATTAAAATACCATAAGAACGTTAGAAAATAATAAAAGGGTACAATTAATAGACCAGCAATTCTAAAGCACTTTTGCAAAATAGAAAACAGAAGGGCAAGATTTAGGGTGGTGCATGCTGAAGCTGAAGAAGTAGACATCACCTAGATCATGCTAACCTTGCAGACCATGGAAAGGAGTTCAGATTTACCTTCATGTGCAATGGAAAGTCATTTAAGAATTTTAATTACAGGAGTGACCTGATCCAATTTACACTGTTATGAACTCACCCAGAGAGATTCTGGGAAAATGGCATTCTGAACTCAAGCCCAGGGCACCCACATTCCCAATTTCCTATCAACTACATCTCTGAAATGCAGGAAACAGGGCAAGTAGCTTGACAGAGCTGGAATAATGTGTACTTGTTCAAAGCCTTTGCCAAAATATTTGGAGGAGAAAACATGTAGAACATGTTATCCTGGTGGAGTAGGCAGGGATACTGGAATTCAGGATATTCCAAAACCCAGAAGGACTATAAGGAAAGTCACACAGATGGACCAAGTTACTTCCTTTTTTTTTTTTTTTTAAGATTTTATTTATTTATTTGTTTGTTTGTTAGAGAGAGAGAGAGCGGGAGCACAGGCAGACAGCGTGGCAGGCAGAGGCAGAGGGAGAAGGAGGCTCCCTGCTGAGCAAGGAGCCCAATGTGGGACTCGATCCCAGGACGCTGGGATCATGACCTGAGCCGAAGGCAGCCGCTTAACCAACTGAGCCACCCAGGCGTCCCACCAAGTTACTTCTTATGCCCAAGACTGGGAACACATTAAGACTTTTACCTGGATAGAACATAGATCAAAAAAGATTCCTTTTGGTGTTTTAACAGAAACATGACAGTTGATAAATTATACATCTTTTGTTCATAAAATGCCAGTCTGTGTACCTTCTATTATTCTTATTAGATTTCCTACCACATAAATAATCCAGGAAATCTGACCTAGCTACTAAGGTTGAATAAAGACATGAGTAGGTAAAGAAAAATATTGTTACTTGCATCAGGAATGAAGAAAAACCTTTAAAATAGGCGCCCCTATGAACTAGAATTGCAAGATGTATACATAACAATGTTCACTAACTTCAACCAAAAAAAATGATGTCATTTTAAGGAGAATAAATTATAACAAAGAAATGGCTTCTATTTTCAAATTTAAAAATATTGGTAGATGAACTGAGAAAAGATAGTTACTATTGCAAATGGAATCAATGATATGGAAGAATAAGAGGAAAATTACTTCAAAACAGAATGAAAATTTTAAAAATATAGAAAAAGTAGAGAAAAGAGAAAAAATTCATAGAAGATATAAACTGATGTGAGGGAGAAAATGGAAAGAAACAACACATAAAAATTCTTTGCTTTCAGCAATGATTTTATCCTCCAAATTGAAAGGGCTCACCGAACTCCAGGCAAAGTAAATGGGAAAAAAAGATACATATCCTGTTAACATTTCTGAATTCCACTAAAAGAGAAAAATGTAGAAATTTCCATAAGAACAACTGAATTGAAAACAAAGGAAGAAAGAAAGATCTGACTGATACTGAACTTCTTATCTGCAATACTGGAAACAAGGAGACACTGCAATAACATACATTAAGACAATAGGAGAGTTATCTGAAAATTTTATACTTAGCAAAGGTATCAGGGTATAAGAAATGATATTTAAGAAAAAGTGAGAAAAACTCCACTATAACCAAAGAATTACAAACAAGACTCCCAGATAATGGTAGGAAAATAGAAAGGAAAAAATATGGTGAGCAATAAACCTTCGATAAAAAAAGTTTATTTTTTAATTTTTAAAATTTATTTATTTATTTATTTATTTATTTGACAGAGAGAGAGATACACACACAGCGAGACAGGGAACACAAGCCAGGGGAGAGGGAGAGGGAGAAGCAGGGTCCCCGCAGAACAGGAAGCCCAATGCTGGGCTCCATGCTGGGCTCGATCCTAGAGCCCTGGGATGATGACCTGAGCTGATGGCAAATGTTTAATGACTGAGCCACCCAGGTACCCCAAAAATAGTTTAGTGAACATAATTAAGAATACTGTGACTGAAACAGTAACTTAATTAATATGGATTTTTGGAAGAGAAGGAACTTATTATAATAGAAAATCAACAGTACTCTAGAGTTAAAGTTCTAATTTATCCAGCTAAGGAGCTTGGCAGTGGGAACAGCAAAATTAAACAGCATCCTAAGAAGTTTATTTTGACTGGTGTTGGAAAAGTGGGGCAGTGAAGTAAAAAGATTGTTGTAATATGACATAGTATCTCATTTGATGTAATACAATAAAAATATTTTTTGATTGTTAAGAATGTGAAGGACAAGGAGAAATATTAGGACTTCTAAACTAACAATGGTAAAAAGGGGTAATAAATGATCTAAGAGAAAATAGGAAAAAATAGAAGCAACAAAATAAAATAAATGGTAAAAATACATTAAAGTGAAAAGAACAAAAATAAATATATAACATGTTCCCCTGAATATGAATGTGATGAATTCTGTCTCTTAAAGAAAGCAGGAGTCAGCTTTGTAATTATTTTTTATGAAACATAATTGAAACAAACAGATTTTTAAAAGGTGAAAACAAGAGTGAGCAAATAGATATCAGGGATATAAAGAAAAAAGGAAAGCACTCATGTCCATAAGAAATTCATTTAGGATACAAAGACTTATACAGGTTGCAAGTGGAAAAAATGGGGGGAAAAGCCCTTATATAAACACTCTTTAGTATTAATAAAAAAGGTAAAAATAAAGGAAAACAACACTCATCTTAGTAAAATAAATAAAATTAGAAATAGTAGGAAAATGGAATTAGAAAAATATAGGTTGAGATTAATAAAATTTTAAGAAGTAGGAAATTAGTTATTTGGAAAGACTAATAAAATAGTTAAATCCCTTAGTGAGCCTTATTGAAGACAAAGATGGAGCAAAAAACATGATTTGAATATGATTAGAAAAATAATTAGAGATACATAAACAATAAAAGATTTGTAAGAAGAAAAATGCTAACTTTAGGCACCAAATTTGAAAAATTAGAGGGAATGGATATTTTTCTAGCAAAATTTAAGTTAATAAAATCTATGAAGAGGTACAAAGTATGAGTAGATCAATGATCATGAAATAAATTGAAAAGTGTATTTAATATCAACAATTAAAAAAATCACACTCTCATGAACTTAGATATATAAACCTCTCTGTGCTTAGGTTTCTCATCCGTAAAATGTGAATAATAATGTCTACCTCACTTAGTCGCAGTGATGATTAAGTTAATATACATAAAATGCTTAGAATAGTCTGCAATATATTAAGCTTCATATAAATGTTAGCTACTCTTATATTGAAGAAGATATAATCTTAATGCTATTTAAATGATTCAGGCAATAGAAAAAAAGATGGAAAATTCCTCACTGAAATAATTTCTAAATTTGATTATGATAAGACAAAGTAGAAAATTGTAGACCAATTTTCCTTATAAATAAAGCTATATTATTTTAAGTATAATATAAGCAAATTGAATCTAGCAGTTAAAAAATATTCATTATTAGAGAACATTATTCTAGGAAAGCTAGAATGAGCTTATATCCATAAATAATGAATCTCAATGAATTAAAGGAGGAAATCTTTATGAATGGAAAAAGTGAAGGCTTAAAATAATTTTATCAAATTTAGCTGCCATTCTTAATTTTAAAAAACTGAAATGGAAAGAAACTAAGTACAAGAAAGGATGATTTCACAGCAACAAATAATACTCATTCTAAATAGTGAAAATGTATATTCTAAGATTCAAACAAGATAGGGATTTCTTCTGTTACCATTATTTTCAGATCACCAACAACATTATCTATGATCTTACATGTTTTATTTTTATCATCAACACTTAAAACTATATAATACCCTGCACATTTTAGTTATTTTCCTGCATTATTGTCTATGTCATATTGACCTTCAGAATATAAACTCTAGGAGTACAGAGATTTTGTTTGTTTTATTCTCTGCTATACCCTCTAAGCCTTAAACAATGGCTGGTACAAAAATTAAGTTAGTACAATTAAATAAATAAAGAAATAAGTATTTTATTCCATCTTATTTTTGAGATAATAACTAGTGCAATAAGGTAAGAAAATTGGGTTATAAAAGACAAAATTGTTGTGAAGACTGCATATATCAAGAAAACCTAGGGACTCAAAATAAAATTTAAAAAGCTACTAGAACTAATGAGCTATTAGGTAGGAATTGGATTTTTTTATTCCAGAAATCTAAATCTGAAGGGATATTCAAATCTCCACAGTAGTATATAAAACTAGAGTTGAGTCACTTTTTTAATAGTAACCTAAAAAATTATCATGGGATGTTGCTTAAAAACTTATCATGGGATCTTGTTTCTAAAATCCCTGGAGCTCCTCTAATTCACATTTCTCAACTTTACAATCCAGTAATAAGTTAAAAAAAATTTTTTTTTGGCGTGAATTAATCAAAGGCAGTTTTTGCCACTTGAGATCAACATATCCTACCTGGTACAATATATAAAAACTTGATTTTTTATGTCTTTTTAAATCTAAAAACCAGTAATATAAACAGTTTTTTGGCAAATCTCACCAAAAAATTACAGAGAAAGCACAGAGAGTAATCAGAGGAAATAAAACAGGAGCATTCCAGTAAAAACAGCATCAATCTCAGTACAATAATTGACTGAACTTCTTAGAGAAGCAGATGTTCTGGCTAATTTAATTTTCTTATTAATTGACAAATAAAAAAGAAGTTCTTAACATTCAGGAAAATTTTCATGAAATGTATTTCTTCATTTTGTTATTTTAATAAACAATGTAAAACACATAATACACAGTTTCTTTGGGATTCCCAGCATTATGTTTCAATTTTACCACATTCTGAACAATATGGAATATTGTCATACCACCGTTCTATTTTTTAATCTATGTTTTTATGTATTGCTCTTTCATAACCTTAGTAATCGAGGTATCAGTATTTTAAAAAATCAGTTGTTATAAATGCTTTATTAAAATCACTAATACTGGAACGTGTGGGTGGCTCAGTCTGTTAAGCGTCTGCCTTGCCTCAGGCATCATCCCAGGATCCTGGGATGGATCTCAGGGTCCTGGGACCCCTGCTTCTTGGGGAGCCTGCTTCTCCCTCTCCCTCTGCCTGCTGCTCTGCCTGCTTGTATTCTCTCTGTCAAATAAATAAATAAATAAAATTATTTTTTAAAAAGGTTTAAACCTTTATAAAAAAATAAAATAAAATCATTAATACTTATGGCAACCTTTCCATTATTTGTTATTTATCTTCCTTTTTTTTTTTATGATTTTATTTATTTATTTGACAGACAGAGACAGCACAAGCAGGCAAAGTGGTAGGCAGAGGGAGAGAGAGAAGTAGGCTCCCGTGGAGCAAGGAACCCGATGTGGCACTTGATCCCAGGACCCTCAGATCAGACCAAAGGCAGCCACTTAACTGACTGAGCCACCCAGGGGTCCCTGTTGTTTGTCTTTTAATTCTCTGATTTTTTTTTTAAACAAGAGGTTTTTTAAAAAATATTTTTATGTAGTCAAATGTATATTCCATAATGGTTCCTTCACGTTTATGGTTTGCCATCTGATTATCCAGATATTATGCTGTATTTCATTCTAGATAGCTGTAATATCTTCTAAGCTATAACTTTGATACACATGGAATTTATTTTCATTTTTGGGGTAAACTGATTATTTTAAAATAGAAACACCTTATAGACTAATCCTTCCATTCCTGAAACATAACATTATCTTTATCACATAGTAAGTTAAATCCTCGTGACTAAAAAGTTTGTTTATGGACTGTCTGTTCTCTTTCACTGATTTGTCCATATATTTTTGCATCTGTAATGTACTAATTTTCTTAGTTTTTATTGTTCACTTTTCTAAATAAAATTAAGAATAATTTTTGCATTTCTATTGCCAAAAGTGATTAAATCACTGTTGTATTTTGGTTGGAATGGAACTAAAATTACAGATTGGGGAAAAGGGGCAGACATTTTTATAATATTTACTTCAACATGTATCATCATACAATATTCCAAGTACAAGAAATTGAATTAGACATAATCTCTAATTTTGAGAAAGTTACAGTCAATAAAATTTGCTGAATGTTTAGAGGGAGGTATCTTTTGGAATAATCAGAATATAAGGAACTGATGCAAGGACCAAATGGATCTTGGGAAGATTCTGGGAACAGATGATTTTTGAGATGACCAAATTATTAAGTGTAAATGTTACCTAAGTAAATGTTGGGAATTAAGTAGAACAGAGTCGATCTAAAACAGAATAATTTTAGATGAGTTAAATCACTGAACTAATTATAATACTTGAAAATAAAATTGACCTCATGGTTTTTAGTGTGAAACTAAACATAAAATATACCTAATCAATCTAGTGTCTTTTTTATTTAAATGTCAGAAAAGGTGGCATGGAATTTAAACAGTGTATATATACAAACATGCATACTTTTCTACTTTCCTCCTTTTTATGACAATAAAAAGAGAATAAAAAGAATATGAATTCACCTTTGGGGTGTAATTATTTTAGAAAATATAAATAAGTATGAGGTAAAAATAAAAATCACAAAGCTCACTATGGGACAGTCCCTGACTATAATGACTTCACATCAGGTCCAAGTGTCTTAGAGAACAAAGGCCACCAATAGGTGATAGGAGGCTGACTTATTAAATACCAGGCTTTGCCTAAAAATATGCCTGAAATAATACTTAAAACCTGTCAAACTTTAAGTCCAGTTAAGCTTCTGCTTTAACCTAACCACTGTACTTCTATAGAGCATAACTGTTCAGAGGTTATTATCTTGCTTATTGTAGTTGACCAGATTTAAAAGATTCTCCTATTGAAAATGCAGATGACAGTTGTCTTACTGATGGCAATAGTTTCATAGAAAAGGGAATTAAAAAAAGCTGGGTATGCTATAGTGTTCACTGCTGCCTTGCAATTGCCAAAGTCTTAAAAATTATTTATACTGACTCCAAATATGCCTTCCTAGTCCTACATGCCCATGGAGCAATTTGGAAGGAGAGGGGATTATTATCAAGCCATAACTTCCCAATCAAATGTGGGCCTGAAAGTATGACTCTTCTTGAAACTATACACTTACCTAAGGAGATAGCTGTAATTCACCTAAAAGGACATCGAAGGATATGACCTTAGAATCTAAAGGAAACAATTCAGTAAACTGTGCAGTCAGCAGGCAGCACATAATAAACAACTACTAAGTCTTTTACCAGTCTTAACTCCAATAAAGTCCGTAAGTTTAGTCTAGTCAGACCAAGCAATTCACATAGCCCAGGATGTGAATGGAATGAGGATATTCAAAAATGCACAGGACTGGCTTATTAATAATGAGGGGGAAATTTTTATAACTAAAAATAACCAATGGAAGATAATACAGGATTTACACCAAGCTACTGAATTGGGTAAAAAGATCATAAAGGTGACAAAAACTTTGCTAAGAGAAATTTTCCCTAGATTTAGGCTCCCTTGGTCCCTACAAAGTGACAATGGACTATCTTTTATTAAACAAAATCAAAAGGCTGTCCTCTAAAACTGAATAGCCCTTGCTATCTTAACTACAGTTAAAGGAAACCCAAAATTAGATGACTGTCTCCTAATGGGACCCAAGGGCTGTGTCACTCTAACTTGTGGCCATGGCTTCCCCCAGGCTGGATACGCCATTTGACTCTGGGTTTTGCCTGAATGCACAGCACATTATTACTATTATTTTTAAAAATTTTATGTATTCATTTGTCAGAGAGAAAGAGAGATAGCATAAGCAGGGAGAGCAGCAGGCAGAGGGAGAAACAGGCTCCCCACTGAGCAAGGAGCCTGATACAGGGCTCTGGGATCATGACCTGAGCTGAAGGCAGACACTTAACTGACTGAGCCACCCATAATGGATGCATTATTAAAACCAATTCTGGGGAGCCTGGGTGGCTCAGTGGGTTAAAGCCTCTGCCTTCGGCTCAGGTCATGATCCCAAGGTCCTGGGATAGAGCCCCCACATGGGCTCTCTGCTCAGCAGGGAGCCTGCTTCCCCCTCTCTCTCTGCTTGTCTGTCTGCCTACTTGTGATCTCTCTCTGTCAAATAAATAAAATCTTATAAAAACAAAACAAAACAAAACAATTCCAACCCAGCCGACTTTCCAAATTTTATTTTTATTTTTTATTTTTTTTAAAGATTTTATTTATTTATTTGTTAGAGAGAGAGAGGGAGAGAGAGAGACCGAGCACAGGCAGACAGTGGCAGGCAGAGGCAGAGGGATAAGCAGGCTCCCTGCCAAGCAAGGAGCCTGATGTGGGACTCGATCCCAGGACGCTGGGATCATGACCTGAGCCGAAGGCAGCTGCTTAACCAACTGAGCCACCCAGGCGTCCCTCGACTTTCCAAATTTTAAATGATGGTGGACACATTCTGTGTCTCATTGGTATGACCACCTAACATCCACCTTTGTTCCATCTTTCAGACTGGACGATGTTGTTTGGCAATTGGAAGCTTTTAATTAGTACACGGTCAAACCCTAAATGACAGTCAAAATAGCATTCCCCTACTAAATACTGAAGTAACCCAAATGTGTAAAGCAGTTTTACAAAACAGAATGGCATTAGATGTTTTAACTGCTGCACAAGGTGGAAGTTGTGTTGTCATAAAAACAAAATGCTGTGTGTATGTTCCAGATTACCATAAAAGTATTTTTGGCTTTCTAACTGACAGGGATACTTAAACTGGTGCTTCAAAAGATCCTTCTCTCTCCTTTAATGATTGGTTAAACTCCTGGACTAGAAGAGGAATTTTGTCAACTATCAAAGGACTCTTACTTGGGCTCCTGTTTCTTTTTGTTATACTAATTATGTTTTGCTGTTTTCTCTCTCCTCTCTCCACTTGGTGCTGAGACTCCTTCCCTGCCATAACTTCAAGCCAAAAGATGATCCTTTTCACTTGAGGAGCTCCACACATGCAGTGTGCCTTGGATTCAGCTGTCTCTGCTTTCCATAACTCATATATATGTAAGCCCCCAACTGACCAATATTGACCCATAGGTAGGGACATCTATATGCCCCTATTCAGCAAGAAGAAGTTACAGAAGATGAGCCCTTCCACCCTCAGCAACTTTAAAGATTTAAGGGCCAAAACTGTTTAGGGGGAAATGACATGAATTTCCTTAACTACATACAGCCCACTGATAGTTTGAAACAGGCAGAGTGACATTTTTCTAGGGACTCAACTGCCTGGATAATAATACTTTGCTAAGGGCAAAAGGCAATCTTAGCCTGACCCCCAGGACCCTGTAAGTCTACTTTAACATATAAAAATTCCTTTGGAAGCTTCCTTTATCTCTACCCCCTCCAAGATACATGTTGGCAATCATCCTCCAAGCATATGACCCACTGATACACACCTGAAGGGTCTCATGATTAAGGTTTTATTAGACAGTAATAAATGACCTTTTCCCAAAAATAGCTAGCCCCCTCAAGGTCCTGGAAACCCAGCTTCAAAAACACCTGGGGCTTACACTATCCCTAACACCCTCTCAATCTGAAAGTGTATAATGGGTCACTCCTCATAACCCCAGTGCAGGCCCACGGGTCCTGTCCCCATGTTTTAATAAAACGACCTTCATACACCAAAGACGTCTCAAGAATATTTTCTTGGTTGTTGGCTTTGAACCCTAACATCTCTCTATATCACTGTATGTTCAAATCACTTAACTAGAACTAGTTTGCTAGGTATAAGGCCACAGATACCTTTTCAGTAATTCAACGTCCCACATAACTCAGATATAGGGAGAAAATTTGCTAGTTAAGCAGAAAAGCATCTGGTGTTCTTAACAATTAGATTACTACTGTAAATTATTAGTCACTATCGAGAATATTGGGTTGTTATTAATTTTGGTAAACTGACAAATTAGTGTTCCTAGCCTGTAAATATGAGAGGTTAGAACCTGGATTATGCTAATGGTCACCTTATGTGGCCTCTTATTGACTATATTCTGGGCATGGAATGTATAATACAGAATGTAACAACAGTAATGATGGAGAAAACTCTCTCAAGGCCTGATATAGAAAAGAAGTCATTTTAGATTTCTTTCTAAGTCAACATGACTGTATACAAATTTTGTTCAAACTTAAGCCTGATTTATGGCCCTCCATCATGCATTGTATGTCCAACTCCTTTGTGAATGAGTAGCCTAGAAGAAGCCCATTTGTCCTTTAGATAAGTGATCAATGCTCCTACTCACTGAATTCCTTTGTGATAAAACTTGTGATTTCTCCCTATATTGTAATCTGTAATCCTTTGAGCTTCTACAAAATGTAAAAAAATATATAACCCTGTAGAAACTGTTCATTGTCCAAAACACTTTATTTCCTATAAAGAGCATGTTTCCTGGGCAGCTTGAATAAAGCTCCCTTTTTTACTTTTAGCTGAAAGGTCTGTTCAATTTCCATCAACAGTAACAACAACAAAAAATAATTTTACTTACATTTTCCTCACTTAACTAACATGTTTTTGGCCAAGTTTGTCAGACTCTTTATGACAACAAGGCCTGGGGAAAACTTAGAGGACTTTAGGATATGTCAGACATGGACAAACAGTAAGTGCATTAGATTAAATGTAAGCCTTTGGTTTCCCATAGTGAATGGCAACTGAAAATATAGTGAAGACAAATCTCCTCTAATGTCTCTAAACTAAGCTATCTCCCAGATTTTTTCTACCAGGAATAAATAGTTTCATGGATTTCATCTACCGAGAGTTCATCTGGAAGTTGTCAGGAAATGAAAAAGAAAAGTGGAAGAAGAAATAGGAGATGGAGTCTAGAAACTATTGAGTAGTCATGAGGAATGCAGAAAAACTTCATGGGCACTAGCAACATTTGCAATGAGCATTTTTTCTGTACAAATACTAGCTTTTCTCTCTCTTTTGTACATACAGACACATGCACTCTTCAACTCACATTTAAGTAAAAATAAGCTATATTTAAGAAATGGTATTATACAAGTTTGTAGAACAATAATAGTCATTCAAAATCTAGCACAGTGGCTGTTGACTTAAAAAAAAAAGAAAACTAAAATGAAATAAATATATAGTAGTATCTGACTTGAGTCTAGGAAAAAAATTAAGACAATGAATTTATTAACCTTTAGACACATGACAGGTGGAGACGAATTGGTCATGGTAATTAGCAGAATAACTAATTTATTCTAAATGGAATTAACTCAGTTAGAGGTAAATAGTACAGCATTATGCGTATTAGTTGAATATCCTTGCTATGGTTTCCAGATTTTACAGACTAGATACATAAAATACATACATAGTCAAGAAAACTTTTGCAAAAATAATGAAGAAAATGTAGGGAAAAGACAGAGAAAGCCAAAATGGAAGCTAAGAGAGGTGAGAGAAAAAAATCATTTTTCAACTTACCTAAAAATTATAACTTGGGACTTCATTGAACTGGCACATTATCTTCCAATTTGCAGGAAAAACTATTTGATCTTAAGTTTCCATTTAGGTGATTAAGGACAAAGTTGTAAATGCTAAATAAGTAATGATTTATTGCAAAGGAAGTATGTTTAAAAGGTAGGCTAATGTCTATAACAGAATAAAAGGGAACTAAAGAATTAAATTCCTCTTTTCAATTCTTTCATGAGAATTAGCTTAAGACCCTATACTTAGCTTTTTTTCTTATTCTGATATCTAATATAATGTTAACAACAAACTGAATTCTCCACTTTTCAGATCCCTGCTTAATGTGACCTTTAAAAACTCCTTTCTCCCTTTTCTTCATTTGAATCTTTGTCTTCTAAATCCTTGGCTCATTATGTAATGGTAAGATCCTGTCCTCTGTGATGACTTCATTATTTTTTACCTCATAGCTCACTGGAACCTTCTCAGTATAAGAAAGTGTTAACTAAATATAGATTCCATCTGTATAGTACATGTGAAATTCAAATATACATCTGACATTTAAACAACATGATTTGCACAGGGATGCTAATGGACTTGATGAAGACAGGGCAAAGTGGAAATGGAATGCCACATCATTATTATAGTAATTTTTCAGCCATCTTTTCATTAGTAAAAATAATGCCTCGTGCTTTCTAATTTATAAACACATTTTCATGTATTATTTCAATTTAACTTTCCATTTCTGTGATTTAGACAGACATTTTTCAGGTGAATGAAACTTGAAGAGGTTGAGTCACTTCAGCTTTACAAAGAGCTGGGTCTAAGAATCCAGCACTGCTGAGCTGATTACAAAATTGTAACTCCTCTTGGGTTTGTTCTTCAGTTTAAGCAAAAATTGGATGTTTATTTTCAAAATCATTTGAAAGGAGCATGCCAAAACTTAGATGAGGAAATTAAAAAGAAAAATTCAGTGGACTCTCTGCTCATATTTCGATGTCTGACCAAATGACATCTGTGGCTGAAACAATGCCATTTGTTTATCAAACTCTACTTTTTTTTTCCACCCTGGGTACACAGAGTATATCTCCAAGCCTCCCCTCTTCTAGCAGGTGGGACCATGTATGACTAAATTCTGGCCAATGCAATATGAAAAATTTGGAAATGATATATACTGCTTTTATATGTGTTCCCTAAGAATGCATCCATGTGTTTCTCTCTCTCTCTCTTTTTAATCTGTTTGCCAGATGCAATGGATTCACCCAAGATCTTCAAGACCTGAGAATAGTGGAACTTGTACATGAAAGAAGCCTGATGCTCTGGATGACTTCATGGAGCCGAGGCCTCACTGCCTTCCTATATCAATTGTGAAGTCAGCAAGAAATAGACCTTTAATCTGTTAAACCGCTGAAATTTGGCACTTGTTTCTTATAGCAGTTAGTCTATTCTGTGCATACGAACAGTTGCAAAATATTCGCCTTTTGACTTGAGTTGAGTTTTGACTTGAGTTGAAGTGAAGCTCTCGCATCTCCTGTCTGCTTCTGCTTTGGGTCATTACTTCCAGGAGAGCAATCTGAAGAGACTAATAGTGTCTCAGCACATAGAGAGCAACCCTGCTCCTCTCTTTAGTGCAGCACTTATAGAATAAATAAAAGTAATTTAGAGTAAATTTAAGTTGAAAAACCATATAATTTCATACCATGGATTTCCCTATATTTGTAACTTTTTGAACATCATCTTGTATAATTTTTATAGCAACACTGTAAACTGGATATTATTATCTTAATTTTATGGATGAGAACTCTTGAGGCACAGAGACATTAAGTAATTTGCCCAATCTATCACATATAGATTGAATAGACCTAACATTCAAATTTAATACTGAAGGGCTCCAAAGCTCCTCAAAATGGATTGCAGCAAGGTCCATCTTTCTCTTAATACTCCCTTTAGGCACTATCATCCCCCCACCAAAGAGGAAGAAGAGCCTCAGTATCACATCATAACTTTATCTTACTTCTGTTATAATGTGACCCTCTTCAGAAAGCATAATAGAGGACAGTTAGCTGTATGGAAAAGAGAATATAATAGTTCTCATTGATATTTGGGGCATCTGAGTTTACAGTAACACTTAGAAGACCAGCATATCCTTAATTTACCTTATCATTTAGAAATAGAAAAATTATTTCTCTCTGATTTTTGCATCAGTCTGGTGGCTGTTCTAGAAGGATAAAATTGCCTTGAAAGCAGTCAATCATGATCTTGTCCTTATCATGGACATTTCTTACAACTGAACAATATATGGTTAATTCAGTGAGTGTCAGATTGCTGACGGAATTTTTTCTTGTCCAGTATTCATGTATTCGGCTGGCTAACAAAACACTTTATTGAGTTTGCAGAGTATAATTATAGTTTAACATTCCACAACAAATATATATAAAAATATGATTTCCATTGAAATTCAGAAAATATACATTGCTAAAATTAAAGTGGACCAACTGTCTAGCTTTTCCATTTTTAAGTCTAATTGAATCTCAAAATTATGTTTTCCATAGAAAAATACCCAAGTAAGGAAATATTGCAAATGATGCAATTGTTAATTTAGCATATTTCAAATCAAAAATTACCAAAGATAAGCCAAATTTCCAAAATTAATAGCCCCTTTTACTACCTGTTGTTGATTTTAATTATTTCTATTTTGTCCCCACTTACTGATTTTTCTAAGATTCTTACAAAAACAGAAAATCTTATTTACTTATCTCTGGATACTATGAAAATGGGGCTTTACTGTATGTTCTGTAATATAAAGTGAAAGATATTATTTTCATAAGGAGAAATCATGTGCTTGAGATATGATGTTACAGAGTCTAAAATACTATTAGTATACTAGGTTCAAAATGACACACTAGGTAAATTCTGTATCTTATCCTGTTTCAATTTCTTGGAGTTCATAGTAAAAATATTTTTCAAATATCCATGATTGTACTGGAAAACAAGAAAGATATCCATTTTTTGTTCAGAAACTATAAGAAAATTTAAAAGATCCCTAGGAGATTGCATTCAGTAGAAGAAAGCTCATCTGAAGCAAAGGACACATTATATTAGAAGTAAAGGAAGAAATGAAAAACAAATAAACCAGAAACTTTAAAAAAAAAACAGCAATATTAACATCAGACCAAATAGAATTTAAGATAAGCAGCATTAAAGAGCGGGATAGATATGACATACTAATGAAATATCATATAGGAATTTTAACAGTATAGAGCAGCAAAAGTTCTTTATGTACCAGTCAACAAAGTTGAGAGATACATAAGGTAAAACTGATCAATATGCAAAAATTTAATGAATCCATAATCATAGTCAGAAACTTTAATACCTACTTTTAGAAACTTTTGATTTGTTGAATTAAGGATATAAAAATTAATAAGGAAACAGTATGGAGGGTTTTTAAAAAGTCAAAAATAGAACAACCCTACAATCCAGCAATTGTACTACTAGATATTTAACCAAAGGATACAAAAAATACTGATTCGAAGAGGTACATGGACCCTGATGTTTATAGCACCATCATCAACAATAGCCAAACTACGGAAACAACCCAAGTGTCCACTGACTGATTAATGGATAAAGAAGATGTAGTATATACAGGGTAGGGTTGGAGTTAGGGTTACACACACACACACACACAGAAATATTTTACTCAGCTATCAAAAAGAATGAAATCTTGCCATTTGCAATGATGTTGATGGGTTAGAATGTATTATGCAAAGTGAAATGAGTCAGTCAAATACAAATACCATATGATTTCACTCATATGTGGAATTTAAGAAACAAAACAGATGAACATAGGGGTAGGAGGGAAAAAGAGAGAGGGAGGCAAACCATAAGAGACTCCTAACTACAGAGAACAAACTGAGGGTTACTGGAGAGGAGATTGGTGTAGAATGGGCTAGATGGGTGTTGGATATTATGGAGGGCCCTTGTTGTGATGAGCACTGGATATTATATGCAACTGGTGAATCACTAAATTCTATTCCTGAAACCAATATTGCATTGTATGTTAACTAACAAGAATTTATTTAAACATTTTTTAAAAATATTTATTTATTTGAGAGACAGAGTACATGCACATACCAGTTGGGGTAGGAGCAGAGGGACAGAATCTTCAAGCAGACTCCGTGCTGAGTTTGGAACCCAATATCACAACCCTAATATCATAACCTGAGCTGAAACCAAGAGACGATTAACCTACCAGGCCACCTAGGTACCCCTAACTAACTCGAATTTAAATAAAAACTTGAAACAGAAAATGAAGAAAAAATTAAGGGTTTAAGAAAGTGTAATATGTGTTAATTCTAGATTCACCACAAAGAAAAAGGATAAAATATCAATCTAGTAGAAATAGAATTTTACAGAAGTTTGTATTCAGTGGAGGATTTAAACACAAAAGGGACACTGAAAGAAAAGAGAAAACAACTATGTACTAAGTTGCAAAACAAATCTCAAAAAAGCCACCAAACACTGATATCACAGAGGCCATATTCATTGAAGATGCAAAATAAGAAATTAACAAAAAAAATCTGCTCTCTTCCAAACCCCCTCCAAATCTACAAACCTATTAATTAAAGAACTGCTCTTAAATAATTCTTTGTTAAGAAAAAAATAAATTATTTTTTTAAAGATTTTATTTATTTATTTGACAGACAGAGATAACAAGTAGGCAGAGAGGCAGACAGAGAGAGAGAGAGGGAAGCAGGCTCCCTGCTGAGCAGAGAGCCCGATATGGGGCTCGATCCTAGGACCCTGAGATCATAACCTGAGCTGAAGGCAGAGGTTTTAACCCACTGAGCCACCTAGGTGCCCCCAAATAAACTATTTTTAAAGAATGAAACCACTATTTAACAAAATGTATACTAGGTGTCCATGACAGAATTCAGAAAAAGATTTATGAGCCTAAATGCATTTTTAGAAAACAATAAAGATTAAAAATAAGTAATAAATACAGAACAAAAATAACATAAACTTTAAAAAAAGAAGTCAGTAAAATTAAAGTATATATTAGTAAAATAACAAAAAACAAAAAGAAATTCTAAAGTTGAGTAACAGAAGTAAAAAAACAAGACTTTGGGAGAGATAAATATTAAAAAATAACCAGAAAGTATGGTCATTAAAGAAAAGGGAGAAACCCATTAGGAACTCAAATGGACAAAGTTACTGAATAAAGTTTAAAATATTGTAAGAGACTGTACAGAATTTTATGCCATAAATTTTTAAAACTATGAAAAATGCATATACTTGTAGGAGAATGTGAATTTCCAAGTGTGTTCAAGAGGAATTGGAACAACTGAATTAAACCTTTAACCTTACAAGAAATTGAAGCAGCAGTAAACCCAGATAATTTTAACCAAGATAGTGAGTTCTGGTAAGATTTTAAAAATAAACAATCTCTCATCTTCTGCAAAGATTTCCAGAACAAAGAAAATAAGCTAGAGCTACCTAACTCACTTAACCTAGTATATGCAACAGTTACAAAAAGTGAGCAATGCTAGCAAACACCACACACACACACACACACACATATCCCACAGTATGCCATTTATACTTATAAAATAGATAAAAACAATGTAAAATATTAACAAGTCAAATTAAGCAGCATTTTCAAAAAAAGGCATAACTAGGTAGTGTTTCTTCAGGGTAAAGTATATTTCCATATGGAATACCTATTACCATAATAATAGTAAAATGTTATTTGTTTATCTGAATGAGAAATGATAAACATTTAATAGAAATATCCATTCATAATAAAAGCATTTAACAAAACAGGTCTACAATAGAACATTTGTAATTTAATAAAGTACCAGATATTTATGTGAACACCTTATCACAACGGTGAAACATTAAAAATATTTCAAATTATAGTTTAGAGTAAGATGAAGATTCTATTATTGCTTCTCTTCAACATTATGTTGGAGGCCTTGGCTACTACAATAATGAAAATAAAGTGGTATATACATCAAAAAGGAAGAAACAACTCTGTCATTCATATATGATCTTCAATTTCAAGATAATCAGGGAGCACAACTGACAACAGCTAAGAAGCAAGTGGAATGGCTTGATATAGGATCAATATGCAAAAATCAATGGCTTTCCCACAAACCAGAAGTAAGCAATTAGAAAATATAGCAGCATGTAGTGAATACCATTCATAAAACCACAAAAACTATAATATTCCAAAAAAAACCCTAAAGAAAAATGTGCATGACCTGAACAGAGATAATTATGAAATTTTGGTTAACAAAGTATAAAGAGATGTAATATATATGTTCAGGAATGAGAACACTATATTAAAAAGGCATCTAAAAATCAGTAATACCAGTGAAATGCCCACCAAAATATCCATAAGACTTTCATGGAATTTGAAAAATTGATTTTAAAATATATATAACAGTTGAGAGTTCCATATCTAGTGATACGAGCCTTAAATGCCCAGCCCAGACTGACCTCTGGAATTCTTCATTGCTTAATTCTTAATGCTGAAAACAGCTAAAAACAATAAAAAAATGCTTATATATGTGTATATGCAAAGAGTTAGTAAGATTAAAGCACTTTCAACCACAAATATAAGAGAAGATATGGAAAATCTCATTTTCCAAAAATAAGTATAATAATTTATTCCATCCTACAGATCTTCTGCAATGTGACCTCATGCTGTGAGAATCCCAAGCCACACCTCAAGGCTATGTATAGGTCCTCCTGTCAACAGCTCCAGCTAAGTGCAATGCAGCTTTCAAAACATCTTGATCCAGGTACCAGACATTTTTGTAGAAGGGCTTAGAGACAATTCCAACTACCAGCCATTTGTATCCTTCCTTAGCAGCTCAGTCTTCCCAGCTGAGACTTCAAAAATCATGGAACAGACAATCATTCCTGTTGAGTCCTAATTTGATCGTAATAAAATTATTGTCATTCTGTACCAGGGGATTCATGGTGGGGTGTTATGCAGTAAAAGTTAATTGCAACAGCTGTATTTCAGCAAGAAGCAGGAATATCGAAACAGCTTTTTCTCAGAAACTATATGTCAAAGGTAGAAACTTCAGTGGTTTTCACAGCCTTTAGGAGTCAGAGCCCACCCAAGGTGGGAAATCTGATAGGAAACTCTCCAACATTGAGTTGGGAACCTCAGTGTAGGAAGGAAGCAAAGTTAAATAGACTCATGCCTCTATCCTCAAAGAACTATTATTGTTGTTTCTGAGCAAAGAAAAAAAAAAAA